>JAWDJV010009522.1:0-34417 GCA_033119285.1 Teratosphaeriaceae sp. CCFEE 6253
AGGCGCGACAGAGGATAAGCTATGGTAATAAGCTCGTGCATGCCCAGCGGCTTCGGACTGAATGGGTAAATGCCAGAAAGTGACTGACAAAATGGCGTGCTGCAGTCTTGCCCCTGGCGAGCTCGAGCCGCGGCCATCGACTTGGGGTGAATGGGTTGGCGGTCGACAGTGGGAACTCGATTCTGTACTCGGGCGGCAGGGACGGCGTCATCTGCGCCTGGGACCTCCATCTCGACCTGAACAGCGGGACGATACCGGACTACGATGAGAAGCTGCCCAAGCCGACGGAGACAGTGTTCCGGCAGCAGGTGCAGGCGCATACCCACTGGATCAACGACATAGCACTGGCGCGGTCGGATGAAGCGCTCGTCTCGGCATCGTCAGACATCACGGTCAAGGTGTGGCGACCGGCCGCGTCAGAACGGACACCGCCGCAGACGATCGGCCTGCACACCGACTATGTCAAGACACTGGCGGTGCCGTCGCCGACGTCGGACTGGGTCGTGAGTGGCGGGCTGGACAGGAAGATATGCATGTGGGATCTCAGCGGCGCGGGGCAGAAGCTGAGCATTGACGTGGGCAACGACGAGGCCGGCAGCTTGTCCAGCAAAGAGAAGGGGAGCGTATACGCATTGGGCGCAACGGACAACGTCATCGCCAGCGGTGGGCCCGAGAGCACGGTGCGGGTCTGGGATGCGCGGTCCGGCAAGCGCATCACGAAGCTCGTGGGCCACACGGACAACATCCGCGATGTGCTCGTCAGCCGCGACGGCGGCACGATCATGACGGCGAGCAGTGATCGCACGGTCAAGGTGTGGAGCACGGGGGCCGGGCGATGCATGTACACGCTCACCATGCACGACACCAGCGTGTGGTCGCTATTCTCGGCCGATCCAGACTTGTCGGTGTTCTATTCGAGCGACAAGAGCGGCTTGATTGCCAAGACGGACACGCGCGACGTGATTGAGCTGGATGAGGGGTTGTCGGTGGCGGTCGCGCAGGAGCACGAGGGTGTGCATAAGGTCGTAGCGGCGGGCGATTGCATATGGACGGCCACGAGCCGACCGAGCATCAACCGATGGCGCGACGTCAATACTGAGCACGCGGAGATCGGCGTGCCGGAGAAGTACAGCAGCAACAGATTGAGCGTGACGACGACGCTTTCCAGATATCCGAGCCCACCGAACCAGCAAGAACCGCAAACGAACGGGAGTCTGAATCGAAAGCTGCCTCTGAAGCACATGCTACGACTCAGCAACACCGCATACTTCCCAGCACCCGCAGCTCCAGATAGCGAGCACCGAGGCTCGGTAGCGGACGTGAGGAAGGAGCCGACCAGCCCCGACTCCCTCACAGGCCAGCCCGTTCGCCCCCAGCCCGAGCACTCCATCGAAGGCCAAAATGGCATCATCAAGCACGTCATGCTGAACGACCGCAAGCGCGTCCTGACCGTCGACACGGCCGGCGAGGTCGTGATGTGGGACCTCCTTAAGTGCGTCCCCATCCGCTCCTACGGCAAGCGGCACCTCGACGACGTGAAAGACGAGGTGACGACTGACGCGACGGTGGCGAACTGGTGCACGGTCGACACGCGCACCGGCAGCGTCGCCGTGATCCTCGAGGAGCACACCTGCTTCGACGCGGAGATGTACGCCGACGAGCTGGCGCTGGACGACGACATTGAGTTCCGCGAGGATCAGCGGATTAACTTGGGGAAGTGGGTGCTGCGATATTTGTTCTCGAATCTGATCACGGAGGAGATCCGGCGCGACCAGGCCTTTCGGCGGCAGCTGATGAGTGCGAAGGAGGAGCAGCAGAGGCTGCAGCGGGAGAATGCGCCGTCGAGTATACAGATGCCGGAGGGGCAGCTGAATGGCTGGCATTCGGATGCGGCGGGTGGAGCGACCACGCCGAGGGCGACGAATGGAGTGGCGAATCCTACCACACCTGGGTTCGGCATTGGACTGGCCTCGGCTGGCGGCCTGATGACGTCCCCGATTCGAAGCATAGGGAGCACAACACTCCTTTCACCGACGGGGGAGGAAGGCGCACCGCTAGAGGCCGCCGTCACGCGACACTCCGTAGGCCAGCCCCGACAATCTACGGATCGGAACAGCGACTACTTCTCCTCCTCCCGCCCCACAGCCACCGACCCCGCCACCGCCGGCAAGCTCCCCGTGACACCCGGTGAAGCCACCGAGGAGCCCACCACGCCAGGCACCGAGGGCACGCCCAAAGACACGCCCTCCAAGGAAGGCCTCTTCGGCAAGAAGTTCCGCATGGGCATGCCCAAGTCCTTCGGCGCGGGCATGAAGAAGATGAAACCGCACGCGGCGGAGCCCAAGGAGAAGCCCGCGGCCGTGGCCGAGGAGAAGGCGGGCGCGGGCGGGGAGGCGGAGAGCGATTCCCGGTCTAGCAAGACGAGCAATAGCCGCGTCGTGGACGACAACTTGCAGGGGACCGTGCAGAAGATCCGGTACGCCTATGAGGATGCGCTGCAGGCGCAGGTTTTGAACCAACAGGCGTTCGACAATGGCCTCCCCGTGCCGCAGCCTGGGCCGATGGAGGTGCTGTCCGCCATCATCCCGTCGTTGCCGGCCGAGACGCCGGTCCTGAAGCCGCCGCTGCACACCACTATCCTGATCCAGGAGGACCGGCCGGAGGCAGGGGGTGTCGCGGATCTGTTCGAGGGGACCGTGGGGACGCTGGGCGAGCGGTACGAGGCGCTGGCGAAGGCGGCGCCGATGTGGCTCGGCGACGTGCTGCTGCGGAACCAGGTCCCCGCCAAGGACATCGTGAAGATCAGTTTCGTGCTCGAGCCGTGGGAGGGGAGGCTGCCGAGCATCGCGAGCGACGGGAACAACCGGCTGAATGCTAACCGGATGTTGAGGGCGAAGAAGATCATGGCGTATGTGGCTGAGCGCATCGAGCCCGGGCCGCCGCCGGCGGAGGAGGGGAAGGAGGGGGAGCCGGGGGCGCTGAGGCCGGAGGAGTACCTCGAGCTGTGGTGTCAGAATCAGGTGCGTGAATCACGCTTCTGTGGTAGTGCGGGACGCAGCTGATGTTTGAGCAGATCGTGCCCGTGACCATGACGCTCGCGACCATCCGCTCCCACCTCTGGCGCGGCGGCGGCGACATCATCCTCTACTACAAGGCCAACGGCAAGAAGGAGATCCTGCATGCGCCGCAGCAGCAGCAGTCGCCGGGGATCCCCGTCACGCCCAAGCCGGCCGCGATGGCTGGTGCGGGCGGTGCATGAGAGCGTGAGGTGAGGTGTGCCGGGGGGAGCTCGGTTGGATTGGATTGGGGCGGGGGCATTGTTGGTGGATGTTTGGCAGACAATACCCGGATTTTGCGAGGCGCGGAGGTGTAGATGAGGGTGGGCATGGGCATGTAGCAAGCGTTTGTCCCTGTAACTACCCAAAATGTTGAGGCTACTACCACATCTGGTCCTTGCTGGGTGCTGCGCTTTGCGCTGGTATGGTGAGGCAATGAGCCCAGCGCTTGGTCATCAGCCCACGTCTTGCAGTCGTAGTATAGCCTAGCCATAGCTTCCACACGGTGCGGAGTATCCAAGGTGCACGTTTGGTCCTCGGGACGTGGTCGAACTTTTGCTCCTCGACTATCGTGCGCACGGTTGAAGGTACATGTATACATTATCAGCGGTAGTGGCACTAGCAATCAACAGACATCTTCCAAGAGATGGGCAGCCCATGCAAGCGCCGAGACTCCTCGCTAATAATACCGCTCCAAAACAAGCCGAAACTCAATGTCCCCACGCCACCAGAACGTCCCTCGCTTGAATGACCCCACGCACTGCTCATTGCCCTAAACCCCATCACGCATCGCCCTGAGCGCGCCGTGTGCTCCGCCTCGCGACCAGCCCATCAAAGTACTCCGCATGCTCCCCCCTCCGCGCAGCCAAAGCCTGCTGCTGCACGCGCAGCTGCGCTAAGCGCACCGCGTGCTGCTGACGCTGCAGGGCCTGCTGCTCCTGCAGCGCGTGCGCTTGGCGGCGCCTGACCTCGACGAGCGCATCGACGGGCGGGTTGGGCTCGCGCGCGGGCCGGCTGTAGGCGCGCTGGTAATTGTTGCCGCCAACCGCGAAGCCGTTCGGGACCTCGTTCGCTGCGTCGCCTGCGGGGCCGATGGCGTCAGGCTGGTAATCGGGATCCCACTCCGGCGCGAAGTCGTCGAGACCGAGTCCTTCGAAGGGGTTGAAGGGTGGTGCTGGAGGTGCGACCTCCGGTTGATGGCCTCCTGGGAGAGGCTGGGGGTGTCGGGCGTGGCGGCGAGCGGGTCGCTGTAACCGTGCGGCAGGAAGGAACGGGTTCATGGGGTCGAAGCCCTGCTGCAGTTGTGCGTTGGCCTGTACAGCTGCTGCGGGGACGGCGGGTGCCTGTGCCGCTTCCGCCATGAAAGCAGCAGCCTGCAAAGCATTGTCGAGTGGCTGACGACCACGACGAGCACGGCCCTGTCTACAGGCGATGATCTGTTGCGCGCGTGCCCGAGCGGCTTCCATCTGCGCCTGGTCCGCGGCAACAGCGTCGCGTCCGCGGACCACGGGAGCATCAGCAGCGCCGTCATAGCCGCCGTAGATATATCGTGCGGCCTGTCCGAATTGTTGACGTCCTGCCATGGCAGCGGCAGCGGCCCAGCCATGTCCGCCGCCCATCCCGGCATAGCCCGCTCCGTCCCCGCCCACGCCGCCGGCCTTCCTGATGCGATCCTTAGTCGCCTTCTGCACGGCGTCGGAGACTTTGAATTGGAGAGCGTCGAGCTGCACGTTCGGGTTCTCGGCCAGCACCTGCGCGCGGGCCGCGGCCTCGGCTTCCTTGACCTCGCGCTCGTGTCGCTCTTCAACATTGTCGTACAGCGGGCACTTCGTAGCCGTCTCGCCAGTGCGAGCGCGCTGCGGAGCCTGGTCAAAGTGCTCGTAGCCCGCCAAGCTCTGCGAGCAGACGTAGCACTGCAGGTTGTTGCACGACGGGCACATCATCTTGTTGCAGCCGTAGTCCTTGATGAACTGCTTCTTGCACTTGTTGCAGGCTCGGATCATGGCCGCGGTCATGGCTTCCTCGATCTTGTGGCGATGGTCGATTTGATTGTCTTTCGCATGCTGCTCGCATGAGATGGGGATGTGTGTCGTCGACTTGCAGCGGCGGCAGCTGATCTTCTCGCACTCCGGGTTGGCGCAGCGGAACTCGAAATCTTCTTCAAGGGGTGGCACGATCGCCTTGTAATCGCAGAACGGGCACTCCTCGAGGTCCTCAAGGTTCGCGTCGCGGATAGCCTTCTCCTGCTCCAGTTCGGCAAGCTTCTCCAGCAGCTGCTTGTCCAACAGCAAGTTGAGCTGATTTGGCGCGAATGCAGCACCGCAGCCCGCTGTGCAGAGCACTCGGCATCGTGACTCGCCCACCTCAGACTTGATGTACGTCTCGGCACAGTCGAAGCAGGTGAAGTGGGCGGCAGGGCCATCGCAGTGGATCTGCCGGTTCAGAGGCAAGTCGTCGAAGCAAGCAGAGCATTCCGCCGTCTCGCCGCGCTCCTTAGCCCTCTGCAGATTCGTCTCCTCCGCCTGCTTCCGAGCATCGTCCGCCGCATGCTGCGCGCGTATGATCTGCACTCGCGCACGCGCAGCTTCGAGCTCCTCGGTCAAGGGCGGCCACCCGCCGTTCGCAGCTATAGTATCCGCACTCGCCAGGTTCTTGGGCGGCCTGCCTCTGAGCCTGCCATAAGCGCGGCCATTGGTAACTCGGCCGTCTTTCTCGTTGGCGAGCGCGACGTGAGCTTTGTAGAAGTGCTTTTGAGCCGCGAGGGTCTCGTTGACGTAATGCACTGGGAACTCCGGAAACTCCGCTTTGAGCATGGCCTGCATGGTCACTTTCAGATAGGTCGGCATGACCTCTCGGTCCTCGCGCTCCCACCTCTTAGTGTCCGGCTCGTTGATGCTATCTTCCCGCTTCCGCTTGCGCCTGGGCTGGCTTGTTCTCTCCTGTTTCGGGTAGCTCGTGGCGGACACTAGTTGCTCAATGATGTTGTCGAGGCGAGCGGACCCTGGGAGACTCTCATGGCCCTCTGCTTCGCTGTCGAGACTGTTCCACAATGTACGGACATGATCGTGGCTGATGTCTGGGAAGATCTCGAGCACGGTCTGAAGGCACACTTCGACTGTGATTTCCTTGGGTGCGTGCGTCGCAGGATCGAGATCGTGGTCTCTCTCTGCTCCGGCCGCCGCATCGAGTGGCTCATCTCGGAAGCCGCCTGGCATGAACGCATGACCACGCCCACCCGCCACGAGAGCGGCTGGCTCAGGCTCGATCTCATCCGGGATGAAGACATCCTCGCCGTCAATGTTGACGATCTGGCCATGCACAGGCGCTTCCCGTTGCAGCTCGGGTGGCGCACGATCTTCGTCCGGGACCGGGGCTCCGAAGAAGTCGAACGCTGCGCCTGGTGGAAGCTCATCCAGTGGCGAGAGGACTCCGTTGGCATCGAGCTCCAGCGGCTGTGGTGTTTGCCCGGCCGGCACGTCCAGGTCGCTATCGTCGCTCATAAGGTCGATGACCTCGGGGTAGTTCGGCATCGCAGCAGCTCCGGCGGCCGTGTTGGAAGGAGTGAGTGTGCAGAGTGAGAGGACCAACACCCCACGCTTGCGGAAAGGTATAGAGTTGGTGTCTGGCGGAGGTGCTTCCGGGCGACCTCAAGAACGTCGTGAAGCTCCAGGGTCAAGCATGGGTGAACGCGAGCAGCCGTGATACTGGATGCGTTTGAAGTGACAGAAAGTTTTACACGAGATCCGAACGAGACAGGCACGATGTCATTCGGGGTGTCTCCAGAAGTGAATGATGGGCCTCATAGCCTCATAACCATCCGAGAGCTAAGTGGCCCGCGGTGGTGCCGCTTTCCAAGCTGGTCCTGACCAGCCTAAGGGCGTGAATCTGTTTCGGCTTACAGCGGGTGGCGCGTCATGCTCTCATGAGATGGAGGTATGCATTGAGACAGCACCTTTGTGAGCGAAGAGCTACGGCGTATACGTGTATACTACATGTATGTCAGCCATGCGCCGCATGCTCAGGCAGCAGACATGAAGTCGGATTGCAGGTGCAGGTGCAGGCGGACGTGTCGGTGGACGCGCCGAGGTGTGGAGCTCTCTTCATCATCCACTCCGCCAGCGACAACTATTCGTCCACATGCTCCCACAACAACCGATGGCTTCCCATACTCGACAAGCTCGCAGAAGCACGGACGACCCGCGCGATATCGAGCAGCTACCGCCGTGAGGCTGCCCACCGGCCTCGCTCATGGCCATGGCGGACACAACGGAGCTGCCAGATAGCAAGTCACCGCACCTCCACCTAGTCCTAGCAACGCCAGAAGAGCTTCTCGCCCAACAGATCGTGAACAGTGGCGAGTGGCGCGGGAGCCTATCACTAGAAGCCTACCTCCGCCGCGAAGACTACCTCAACACCACTGAACTCATCCGAGACAATGGCCTCACACCGTGGATGCTTGTCTACACGCCGCCGGGTGCAGAGACACGGCGGGTACTATGCGGCTGCGAGAGTATCAAGAAGAAGGCGCTGTTAGCAAAGGCGGGCAAGGTGGAGGATGTGGTCGCGCACGGCGTGGCCAGCGTCTTCTGCCCGCCGAAGTATCGCGGGAAAGGCTATGCTGCGCGGATGATGAGCGAGGTTGGGAAGCGATTGGAAACTTGGCAGGTGGTGGAGGGCAATCGAAGCGCATTCAGCGTGCTCTTCTCGGACATAGGGAAGCGCTTCTATGCCAGCCATCATTGGCAGCCTTTTCCATCGGCTCACATTGTGCTGCCACCGACTCCCAACGCCGGGCACTCGACGCCTGGAATCCGCGTGCTAGATAGCCGCGAGCTTGGCGAGCTCTGTGCAGCCGACGAGCAGCTTATGCGTCGCCGGCTGCCAAAGCTGTCGGAGTCTGGACGAACGGCCGTGGCGCTTGTTCCGGATACGACGACGTTGCAGTGGCATCACGCACGAGAAGACTTCGTATCAAAGGAACTACATGGCCGCGACATACACAGCCGGGGCGCGGTTGTAGGAGAGCAAGCAGGCGCACGAGTCTGGTGCTTATGGACCCGAGTCTGGACGAACCCTGCGGAGCACGCGCCAGATACCTTGCACATCCTTCGCCTGGTGGTCGAGGATGATGGGGAGGATGCCGTGACAGTGCAGGCCATAGCCACTTTGTTCCGTGCTGCGCAAGCAGAGGCTCATGCGTCGGGAATGGCTGAGATGCAGCTCTGGAATCCTTCGGACACTGCGATCCGCGCAGCACGGATGCTTGATCCTGATGTTGATGTGGTTCATCGGGAAGAGGAGAGCATCGCGAGTTTACGGTGGTATGGCAAAGGCTCGTGGGAGGGTGTTGACTGGGTCTGTAACGAGAAGTACGGATGGTGCTAGTGGCGGTTCAAGACGTGATGCTATGTGCACAGTATTCAAGAATGCTCCCACGTAGGATGTGTGCACTATCTCAGTTCTGTGCCTTCGGCTGTATTGAACAGCACGATCACATAGTCGAGCCATGGGCGTACGTCCATTGATTCGACTGGTTATCGTCATGAAGTAATCGGCTCACATGTGCAGTGATCGGCATGCGGTTCACGAGCCCCACCTCACCTGTTTTCCATCCTGACTCGGCAGCCTCCGATCTTGCTTGTTTCCATCACAACCCGCTCTCTCCCACCCGTGACCCGTCGCCGAGATAGCTCCTCGCTGTGAGACACAGGACTGTCCCTCATCGGCAGCCCTTGACAGAACCTCCCGCCGGTGCTCGTACGGGGTCCGCGTGTTCCATGCCAGCAACGTGGCGCAGTGGAACGCTAGCCACAAACCCACTATCAGGTCCCACCTCGCCGCCCGCGACAAGCCCCACGACCTCCATCGTCTTCCACACACGACATACCCGGACTCGCTCGGCCACACGACGACGGAGCGGCGACGACCACCGCCAGCATGAACGAAGATGCGGCGGTGCAGCAGATTGTGCAGAAGATTGAGCGCGAAAAGGCCATCATCAACGCCGCCAACTCGCTGCGACAGGCCACCAACAATGCCTCCGTCCTCTCCCGCGGCGAGTCGTCGATCCGCGATGCGCGGCGGAACATCCAGTACTTCGAGCAGCGGCTGGATCAGCTGCGGACGCGGAAAGACATGAGCAGCATGTCCATAGCCGGCGGCCCACCACCCCCGCAACATGGCATGTCCGGAGGCGGACGTGGCGGCGGCATGAACGACCAGCATGGCTATGGCGGCGGTCGCGAGGGCGACTACGGTGGCCCAGGTGGGGGTGGGTACGGCGGCATGGGCGGCGCGCCCGGCCTCGCACCTCCCAACCGACCCTACGCTGCACCCGGACCGGCCGACCGCTCACCACGAGCGCGGCCAAACTACAGCAAGCTCGATCTGATCAAGTACGACACGGCGCACCTCGGCCCGCGGATCCAACTTATGCTGTCGCAGCTCGAGTTCAAGCTCAGCGTGGAGAAGCAGTACAAGGAGGGCATCGACAAGATGGTCCGGCTGTACCAGATCGAGAAGGACCGGAAGAGCCAGGCGGACGCCGAGGGCCGCCGGATCGAGTCGAACCAGAAGATCCAGCTGCTGACACGGGCACTGAGGCGCTATGAGGACCTCCATGTCGATGTGGAGAACTCGGCGGATGCGGCGGACGACGAGAGTCTGGACACGCCGAGCCAGAGGAAGCCGCTCACGGGGCACTTGCATGTCCGGATTTCGGCTGTTGCGGATGTTGAGCACGCTTCTGCGGGCCGCTTTACGAGAGGGCCGGAGACGTTCGTGATTATGAAGGTGGAAGATGCGTTCAAGGCTCGGACGAAGGCGACGCGCACAGACCGGTGGGCGGATGAGGTGCACGAGCTCGACTGCGACAAGGCCAACGAGGTGGAGTTCACGGTGTATGACAAGTCTGGCGAGCATCCGGTACCCATCGGCTTGCTATGGATACGGCTGTCGGACCTGGTAGATGAGATCAGGCGGAAGAGGGTGGAGACGGAGTTCAATCAGGCTGGGTGGACGACGGCTGACAAGATGGACGGCTCGCAACCTAGGCCAGATCTACAGTTCCAACCGCCACCGACTGCCCACAACGGGCCGGGCGGTGCCGGCTCTACGGCAGCTGCCGCTGGTGGCCCACCTGGCTCAGGTCTGACGCCGCAGACCGGACCCATCTTCGTCGAGGCTTGGTTCTCGCTAGAACCCGTCGGCCGAATACAGCTGACGCTTGGCTTCGTCAAGCAAGCGAAGGACCGGCGACCGCTCGATATCGGACTCGGCCGCAGAGCTGCTGTCAGGCAGAAGAAGGACGATGTCATCGAGCAGTACGGGCACAAGTTCAAGATCCAGACCTTCTACAACATCATGAGGTGCGCCCTCTGCGGCGACTTCCTCAAATACACGGCGGGGATGCAGTGCGCCGACTGCAATCTCACGTGCCACAAGGGCTGCTATCCGAAGGTCGTGACGAAGTGTATCAGTAAGTCGAACGCCGACACAGACGCGGACGAGGAGAAGATCAACCACCGCATCCCGCATCGCTTCGACGCCTTTTCCAATATGGGCGCCAACTGGTGCTGCCATTGCGGGTACATGCTGCCGCTCGGCCGGAAACAGTCGCGGAAATGCTCCGAGTGCAAGTTGACTTGCCATCAAGGCTGCGTGCACCTCGTGCCTGACTTCTGCGGCATGAGCATGGAGTCTGCGAACCAGATCCTGGCCGAGCTCAAGGTGGCGAAGAGCAAGGGCGGGCCGAGAGGGAGGATGCTGGACAATAGCCAGAAGCTGCGTCCGCCGTCCTCCATGTTGGCGAGGCCGTCTGTGCCGACTGACGTACAGAGCTTCCGGCAGGATGACAGCCATCAGGACAGGTTGACGCAGGGTGCTCAGCAGGACCGTTTCTCGTACGGCAAGGATCGGATGTCGGATCAGTACGACCAGCCGCCGCGGACATCGTCCTTCGGACCTGGCCCCGAGCAGCCTGTCGCGGCTCCCAAAGCGCCCATGATGGTTCCGCCATCGCCGGAGAGCATGCACCGGCCACCTGCGCAGAGAACGCAGTCGACTGCAGCAGCAGCCGCTGCTGCTGCGACGGCGGCCGCGGCAAAGTCAACCACCAAGCGCGCATCTGCTGCTCAGGACACCAGTCCTGGAGGCTATAACCGCGGCTCACAGGGGAGCCAGCAGCCCGGCAGCCGGCCTGGAAGTGGCTACGACGACGGCTACTACGGTGGGAAGAACTACCGCCCGACCGGGGGACAGACAACACCGCAGCAGCGCCAGCAACCAGCGCCATACGACCCGGGCGCGTACGCAGGGGTTGGCGGGTACCCTACTCAACCTCAATCACCAGTACAGCCCCAGCCTCCAGTCGCCGCGCCTCCAGTACGGTCACCGTACCAGCCGATCGCACCGCCTGTGCCGCACGTATCAGTACCTGCATCACCCGCTCCGCAACCCCCACAGCCTGTGCCTATGCCGCAACCTGTGACGACTGTCACGCAACCGGTGCAAGAGGATCAAGGACGCAAACAGGCGCCCTCCGCCAACACCGCCGGAACTGGCCGACGGATTGGGCTAGATCACTTCAACTTCCTCGCTGTGCTGGGTAAAGGCAACTTCGGCAAAGTTATGTTGGCTGAGACGAAGAGCTCAAAGCAGCTCTATGCCATCAAAGTGCTGAAGAAGGAGTTCATCATCGAGAACGACGAAGTCGAGAGCACCCGCTCCGAGAAGCGCGTCTTCCTGATCGCCAACAAAGAGCGGCACCCCTTCCTGCTGAGCCTGCACGCCTGCTTCCAGACCGAGACGCGCGTCTACTTCGTCATGGAGTACATAGCAGGCGGCGATCTCATGCTGCACATCCAGCGCGGACAATTCGGCACCAAGCGCGCCCAGTTCTACGCGGCCGAGGTGTGCCTGGCGCTCAAGTACTTCCACGAGAACGGCGTCATCTACCGCGACTTGAAGCTCGACAACATCATGCTGGGGCTGGACGGGCACATCAAGATCGCGGACTACGGGCTGTGCAAGGAGGACATGTGGTACGGCTCGACGACGTCGACTTTCTGCGGCACCCCCGAGTTTATGGCACCGGAGATCCTGCTCGACAAGAAGTACGGCCGCGCGGTCGACTGGTGGGCCTTTGGCGTGCTGATCTACCAGATGCTGCTGCAGCAATCGCCCTTCCGCGGTGAGGACGAGGACGAGATCTACGACGCCATCCTGGCCGACGAGCCGCTGTACCCCATCCACATGCCGCGCGACAGCGTCCAGATCCTGCAGAAGCTGCTGACGCGCGAGCCCGAGGTGCGGCTGGGCAGCGGGCCGACGGACGCGCAGGAGATCATGAGCCATGCCTTCTTCCGGAATGTCAACTGGGAGGACATCTACCACAAGCGCGTGCCAGCGCCGTTTGTGCCCGTGGTGAAGAATCGCGCGGACACGAGCAATTTCGATTCGGAGTTTACGAGTGTCACGCCGGTGTTGACGCCGGTGCAGTCTGGTAAGCTTGATGCGTGCTCTGGGTGTTCGATCGCAGTGCTGACATGTCTGATCTACAGTGCTCACGCAAGCCATGCAGGAGGAGTTCCGCGGCTTCTCGTACTCGGCCGACTTTGTGTGAGGCCGAGCGATAGAGGGATAGGGAGGTTGCGTTTCGCATTCAGGTTCAGGGGAGGGCCACAAGGAACGGTCATTTGTGATACCCATGATGCTTGGAATGAAGAAGAGGACGTTCGGCGATTGATGATAGGGGTCCACATGGGGGGCAGCTTGCGTGAGCTGCGGTCGAGCAGGATTGACTAGCTGTGGCGGACAGGTGGTAAGGAGCGGGAACTGACGATCGTGATGAGGAGGGATGAAGGGAGGATAGACAGCTTGCCCACGAACCCTAATAGACTCAAGACTACATCAGAACATGCCTCAGAATAGACCCTTTGCGCAGTGAGCATGTGGCTGTACATGTATTGAAGTACTTGTGTCCCAACAGTACGTCCAGACCACATCCCAGCCAAGTGATAGGGCTGAGCTAGCGCTCCTTCCAAATGCAGGGTACCACGAGCCTCAAACCTAAGATTCGCAGGCAGCAGAGCAGTCCCCAGCACCACCGAAGCTTCCACCCTCGTCGCCAACATGCTGAACTGGGCAAAGAACGCGGTGGGCATCACCGAGCCCATCTACGGACCTTCCGCAATCCACAGCGTCGCCGAGCAAGTCAAAGAGACGCCATATACTGAACTCACGAAAGATGACCTGGCATGGGAGGTCATGGATACGACAAACGTGGAGACGAAGGTCTTCTACATGACGAGCGATAGCGGACATTTGGGGCTGGCACAGATCATCTATAGCAATGTGCTGGGCGTACGGACAACGGCGCAGTTCAACGCGAAGATCCTCTACCCGGAGCCGGGCAAGCCGCATCTCTGGTGCTCGGACAACATCTCCAGCTTCGAGTGAGTCGCAGCAGACGCGGCGGTCACGGGGCCAGTACGCTGACGAGGCCGCGGCGCAGCTTTTCCGCCGACAAGCAGAACTTCACCTCGCAAGGATGCAGCATGGAGCTCAGCGAGGACGGCAAGACCTACCACATCAAGTCCACCATGAACACCAACGCCGTCGTCGACCTGAAGTTCACGCGCACGACACCCGGCCACAAAGCCGGCAAGAACGGCACCACCACCTTCGGCACCGACCCCGGGAAGCCCTGGGGCCGCATGCGCCACATCACCTGGCCGCGGTGTCGGGTCGAAGGCACGATCCTGACGAAGCAGGGCCCCGTCGACTTCAAGGGCCGCGGGCTCTTTAACCACGCCCTGCAGGGCATGAAGCCGCACTTCGCGGCCGCGAAGTGGAACTTCTGCAACTTCCAGTCGCCGACGTACTCGGCGTTCTTGATGGAGTACACCACGCCCAAATCCTACGGCGAGACGTCCGTCTGCATCGGCTGTATTGCCACGGAAAGTGGGATCGTGTTTGCGGGTGCCACGCCGTCGACGAAGGTGCAGCACACGGAGATCAAGGGTGACCCCGACAATGACTGGCCGGAGCCGGGCGCGGTGGCGTTCTCGTGGGAGGGCAAGGACTTCAGCGCGCGGCTGGCTGGCAACATCCAGCCCCGTGTCGACCGGATTGATGTGATGGGCGAGCTGCCGAAGTTTGTGAAGCAGATCGTCGTGGGTGCCAGCGGCACGAAGCCGTACATCTACCAGGTCAGACTCCCTCAGTCATCCCGTGCCAGTCTTCGTGCTGATGCGTGCTGTAGTATACCCCGAAGATGACGCTCAAGATCAATGGCGAGAAGGAGGAGGGCCAGCTGTTCATGGAGTCGACGTTCATCTCATAACCCGGCAGTGCGCCTGCATGGCTGACGATCAGTACACGAGAGCGAGTCAGCGGGGTTGGTTTTGTATACAGCGATAGGTAATGTATATGACTAATGATTGTGACGAGACGACCACCACCCTTCAGCAAGGTAGCTCACGCGATACTGTCACTCTCCACCAAGCAAGCCGACTTTCTGCCTTCTTGTTTCACCTGGACACCAACCTCTATTCGCAGAGCGAAAAGCTATTCCCAATGTGCACCCCGCTGCTGACTCCAGCTCCATGTCGATGACCCAGGAAGACCCCGCGTGCGGTGAGTGACGCTGCACATGGCTACCACGTTAATGTTCGCCGCACGGCATGGCGCTCCCATGGCTGCCGTCTCGCTAGGCATCTTGTGTGCTGCCAACGTTTGCACGCTCGTCCCACGGCTCGTCTGCACGAGGAAGAGAAAGGAACGACGCGCAATGATAGACGTGGAGTTGAGGGGGACATATGGCCACGAGGAGCCGCTGTAGATGGGTAGGAAGAGTCCCTTGTACGGCTACGTGGTGCAGCTCCACGTCATCGCGGCGCTCTCGATACCAGCTCCACCGAGCAAAACTATGTTGCAGATCTCGCCATCTCATATGTCATCGTAGCGGGGCGTCGTGCTCAACATCGCGCAGTCGGCCAGCACGCTCTCGGGGAAGTGCCGCTAGCGACCGGCATTGAAGATCGACGGCGACTGCCCCTCTTGCTCGGGTTGGATGTTCTCGTGGTCGGACTGGTAGCCGACGGGCCTGACCTCCGGAGCCTCCTGGTCGACATCGCCGGGCTCCTCGCTCGCGGTCCCCGCCTTCTTGCCTTTCTTACCCTTCTTGGCGGCGGCAGACTTGGGGGCAGCCTTCTTGGTGCTCTCCTTCTCTGCGGCGGCCTTCGCCTTCTTCACTGGCTCCGCAGTCTCGCCGTCATCCTGGCCTATGCGAGTGTAAGTGAGAGACGCTGAGCGTGGATGAAGGTGACGTACCCGCCGGCTCGTCAGCCTTGCGCTTCTTCGTCTTCTTCTCACCTGCAGCCGTAGCGTGCAGCTTGTTCTTGATCGTCTTCCAGTTCTCGCGTGCCTTCTTCGCGGTATTGATGCCGGCGCCCTTCGCAGCAGCCGAGAAGTCGATCTGGCGCGGCGTCAGCTGGTGCAGATGCTCCACATTGACGGCGGAAGACTCGCCTTGGTGCCGATCACCGCGTTGAGCAAGGTCTTCTGGGCTTCAGTGAGCTCGATGGTGATGGTCGTCTCCTCGCCGATGCTGCCCTCGAGCTTCTTCTTGATCGTGGGCCAGTTCTCGCGTGCCTTCTTGGACGTCTCGATGCCTGCGGTCTCCGCCACAGCGTTCCAGTCGATCTGCAACGGCATTAGCGCAGCAAGATGGAGGAGGGCTGTTGATCCGTCACGTACCTCGACGCTCTGGGCGTCGACAACAGCGCTGAGAAGCTTGTACTGCGTCGCTGGCAAGCTGATGCACGCCATGTGGACGGTGTTGACGTGTGTGAAGTAGCGTTTGAGGGCGTTGATACGTGGGGGATGCTCGATGTCGGTGCTCAAGTATGTGTCGGTGAGAGAGTTGAGTTGGATGTCTGGAGTTGGTACATTGGAAGGCGCGAGGAGCTAGGCAACAGGCGGAACAGACCGTGAAGTGATGTCGAGCGAAGGGTGTGAGCAAACTTTGTATGGGCGCGCCGCACAAACTTCGCTCACTCTGTCCGTCCGCGATACTCACCCAATTCCGCGAATGATCCAGTTGGCTTCCATGCTGTAGTCGCAAGCATGGCGTGCGACCGGTCGCCTGACGTTCAGGTTGTGGTCTGGCCCGCACTCTCGCCTTGGTCCATCGCACTTTCTGTTATGGGTTGCTTGAACTTTGCTTTCGGCTGAGGGCCTGAGGTTCCGCGTGGTCGACACGATGAGGAGCAGTCTCATCCATGGGTCCGAGACACGTCGGCTCACTCGGCTGAGAGTAGTAAAGATGTTAGAATGTTCTGAAACACGCCAGAAGAGTCTTCCTTGGCTTGGCCGTACGCCCAGGCTGCCGGTGCTCAAATGGCGCAGATGCTTCTTTTCCAGACAGCTTATGTGCTTCTCACTCAGCTGCTCCGTCTCCATCATCGGCCAGTGTTCGTGCTTCCAAGCGCCCACCAGTGACTGTGCTTCCCGTGTCTTCATCTCTTCGTACCCTCTCTGGACGTTCGTGCAAGCCCGTGCGATTACCAGCCATGAGAGAATGCATGCAGCAGTGATGAGGTGGCATGGCGAGACCATAGGGTGGCGAGGTCGCTTAAGTGCGTGAGAAAGCGTCCAGTAATGCTGTCGCTCTCTTCTCTGCGTATGGTCGAGGCAGCATGTTGATGTGAGGGTGAGGGTGAAGGCCTTGCATAGCGTGCATGGCACCACCATCCTCCATTGTACCTCTCTGCTCTTCTCAACGCGCTGGCCGTGAAGCAAACACATCATGAAAAGGAACCGCGTCAGACGGCTCACACTGCCGCCCGACCCAGGCCCGCCGAAGCAGAGCCTGAGCAAGTTGAGATCATGGCCGTCCCAGGGCAGATGCCAAGTGGGACATCGCAGCATCACTCAAGGCAGCGGAGCGGTCTCATCACGCGCGGTGGAATCTGTGGCTCTTGTGAGAGATCACAGTTGCGGAAGTTTACTATAGAAACTCGAGGGAGGTTAGCAGGATGTCGACGGAGATAGGCGGTTGTGATAGCATACTGATTCCATGAAGTAACTGGTGTGGAAGTTAGTATGCTGGAAAGTGTAGAGGTGGTTGTGGGTGACTTGCGTTCGCTAAAGAAAGGAAGCTGTGGGCGAGTTCGAAATTGTTCTTGTATCGCGAATTCGCGGCAGCGCTAGCGGACCGCACCGTTATGCGGCGTTCGTCAATTTGCTCGCTGGTGCTGAGGCAGCATTGCACGAGTCAAGTGCAACAGGGTAGGTCGACGCTTTTCAGACCGTGTGACAGACAATGGAAGTGTTTGGTACGAGGGAAAGCAAGACGTCGATGACCTGGTAGCGGCCGGTATGGCATGTCGAACTACCTCAGGAACTCGAGGAGTGTACCCAGCATGTCCCTTGTTTCATCGCCGCCATCACCACCATCAGCATCGAGACCGTCGATCTGCTCCTGCAGTGATGCGCGCACGGGTTCCACAAGGCCCCCTGCAATGATACGCTTCTTCGCGCCAGTATCCTCTGCCGCGAGCCACGCGAGGATCACATCGATGGTTTGCAGCACGAATAGCCCTGCATCCAACCTCCGTGAGAGATGCTCGTCCGCCCGCTCGGCAATCTCCTCGATATCGAGCGCTGCTTGCTCGTTGCTGATCTCCTTCTCCACCAAGCCGACCTTCCGCGCATAGTCTTCCCGTAGCTTCACCAGCTTGCCGACTTTCTCGTAGTCCTTTTCCGTAAATTTCGCCAGAGCTCGTATCCTCGCCGCTGACTCGCCTGGCAGAAGCCGTAGCAGCGAGGCCAAGATACCGAGTAGATGCTCAGTAGTCCCGCTATCGGACTTCTTCATGAACGAGCTGAAAATGATCTTCAAACCCGCCGCGTCGACGAGCTTTTCGCAGACCTGCTGCGCGCTCGGCCCAGCGCATGCATGATCCAGTAACCGAAGAGCTCGGGGCTTGCTGAACGAGCCTTCCTTCAGCATGATCAGGGCTAGCTCCATCCCTTCAGCCTCGACGAACTTGCGCTTGCCATCTGCCTCGTCCACCACGCATGTTAGGGCGTCAAACAGGTTCTCTGCGTACTCCTCTTCAGTGCTGTCTTTCGATGGGTCTCGTTTCCGGTAGGCTGCAAGAAGCTGAAGAAATAGATCGACGCCGTCGATATCCACCGCGAGCCGTCTCCTTAGCAGAGGAGACGACTGCAGGAGCACTTGCAACACCTCTGCTGCGTACTGCTTGTTCTGGCTTACGACCTTCTCCGTCTTGCCAATGCGTTCACAAAGCCATTGCAGCACCTTTTCCAGGCCTACCCTCTCTGCTGTATTCTGCCGGCTTCCGAGGCTCTCCAGCACCGCCAGACTGTGATACACCCCGCCTCGATCACTCTCGTTCCCCTCGTCAAGCCGTGTCAGGTTGCTCATCAGCAGCTCCAGGAGGTCTGCTTCCAGCAACGCCGCTGCAACATTGTCCCAATGCTCCGGCTCCGCCTCCACATCCTCGTCCAGCAGCTCCGACAAGATCTCGATGGCTGCAATCGCGATGTCGGTGTTCTCATGCGCCAGCAAGCCAACGAGCAATCCCACTGACTCGCTCTCCGCGAACTCTGCATAGAGATCCGGGTGCTCGGCCAGTAGACTCCAGCTCTTGATCTCGGCGTCCAGATCCGCCTCGCTGCTCATGAACTTCTGCGGATCCGCCTCATACCGCGCCCTCAGCTCCGCATTCTTGGTGACCTTCTTCTCGAAGCTCACTGCCAGCCGGCGCAGCCATACCGAGTCGATCCTCTCCGCGACATAATCCACATCGTCCTGCTGGTCGAGGTAGTCGAGGGCTGCTGCCGAGGACTTGGTGACACCGCCGCCGAAGAAGCGATCGCCGTCGTCGCCGTCGTCGTCTTCATCGGGTGGCAGATCGGGGCCGGCTTCGGTCTCGTCGTCATCATCTTCAGGCGCATCTGCTACTGAAGCGGCATTGGCGTGGCCGTTTGGTGATGAGCCGCTGGAGAGCTTGCTGGCTTTGTAGATTCGCTCTGCGTCAGGTATTTCGAGCTTCCGTTTGAGATTTCCTGATGGCAGCGTCGGCTTCTTGAATAGGTCGTCGACACTCGTCATGATGGCACCGCGATCGGGGAGAATGTCAAGAACTAGCAACTTTGGAGCTCCAGTGCACTCGGTTTCACATGTGAAGGAGTTGTCTGGCCTCAGGCACTACTCACGACTCGACCTGGAGTGCCCCCGTCCCGAACCAACGACCGCAGCTCCTTCGTCTGCCAGAATCATCCACTCCAGCTCAATCGTCTCATTTGTCAGCAGCTGTGTCGTGACGGCTCTGCCTTGCGAGTCGCGGTTCAATTGTGGCCGTGCACCACAGATAGCTGCCTAGTAGCCCAGACATCATGCTGGTGAGAGCTGGCGCTACAGAGGTTGTACACTCGATCAGCCTGGGGTCATCCGAGCCTTTCATTGCCTTTTTTTGTGCACGGGATCATGAGAATACTCGGGAACCCTCTCTCAACATCTTCGTTGCACCGCAGGGCTGACTCCCTCATTGCCACCGGAATTAGACGCAGGTTGAGATGGTCGGACGACAGACAAGCAGGAAGTGCGCAACTTGCCGGACCCGCAAGATCCGAGTAGGTCCTCTCACCGTGGCCTGATGCATCTGGATCTCATTGACCTGTCCAGTGCGACTTGGACGAGCCAGCGTGCGTGGCCTGCAAGAAGTCAGGCTGGGTGTGCCCCGGCTACGCTGATCGCTTCGTTGTGAGCCAGACGACCAGCAACGACAGGCAGACGAAGGCGACATCAGCAGCGCCCCAGCAACTGTCGGCTGAGACGCAGCATCATACTCCCGCTCGCACACTAACATCCCCAGCTGACATACTGCGCCTCGAGTTCCTTGTAAGGATGGAAGGCGGTGTGCTGGCCGCACGACTCGAGATGATGCCCGCTACTCACATCCTGAAACACATCCCGCGACGAATCGGGCTGAACCGGGCATTGGACGACGCTGTGAACTGCATTACGCAAGCGCCGCTGGGACACGATAGCACCAGAGCGTCGGTGCTGTACGGAGTCGCTCTGAGCAGCTTGAGAAGAAGCCTGAACGATCCTCGTCAATGCAGAGCCCCGGAAACACTGGCTGCTGCTTCAGTGCTGCAGATGTACGAGCAGCACTCCAATTATCCGGGCCAGCGATGGGTGCACCACGCTCGCGGCGTCGTGAAGATGCTCCAAGCCAGAAGCTCCACCCATGCCTCAGACGCCATGGAGAAGGCCATTCTCGAAGCACAGGCCGGCAACGTGTTCTTGTTCGCTCTGGCTGCAAACCGCGAATGCTTCCTCGCACATCCGGCTTGGGAACGGGTGCTCAGGCCGTCGACAGCGTCAGATCGCCACCTGGACATCTTCATGCGGATGATCGTCGATGGCGACCGCCACCTCGGTGTCGATCATCTATGCAGATCGCTTGTTCGCCAATGCGAGTACGACTACTCAACACCCCTGCCCCATCAGGTCAAGATCGGTACGTCCGCGTTGATGGACATGCTTCGCATGCGCAAGCAGCTGCAAGAGCACATGGAGGTTGGCCCGGGATGCCCCGACAACTTCAGCACGTCCGATCCCATTCGTGTCGCCGCCTATGCAGCGACCGGCTTCTTCCTCATCACGACCAACACAATCCTCCTGGGCCTGTATGAGCAATTGACTAGACTGGCGCCGGAGAACGGAATTCAGTGGCCGGCTGGGATCTCCGACGAGTTGCTCAAGATCGAGCGCTTGGCCGCGCTGGACAGTGTCACGGATCGCTTCCGGCACCTGGCTGCGATAGACCCGCAGGTCCGTTCCACGGCTCCAGTGGCACTGCGGATCATACTTGCCACGGTGTTGGGCATCAGTGGGCCCAGCAGTTCAGAGGCGGCCACGCTGCTGATGATCCTCGATCAGGGCCTGGAAGATGCTCCTTGGGCAAGCCAACCCCTCTGTGACTTGCGACCTGCTGTTACGACTCGCTTCACTATGTGCGCCAAGATGGACAATTTGCTGCCCGTTGAAGCAGCGTGAACATTGATCTCTTCAATTCCCGATGAGGTCGGGCCTCGCAGCGGGAAAAGCAATTGCATGCGGTGTGAGCGCTGGCCATGCCGTCATTCAAGGATCCGCGTGTGGGCGACATCACTTCCTGCACGATCGATTTCGAGGACTACCTGAGGAACGACTAGCCGCACGGAAAGCTGACTCAGCCTTCTGCGTGTACGGCGAGGCTGGACCGAATAATAGATCTATGGGAGGTCTGCATGTTGACAGCCCAGAGTCCATCCGGCACTACGCATCATCTTTCAAGCCCACCATCTCCAGCGAGTCAGCCCAAAGCTTCTTCTCCCCGTCAGGACTGTATATCCACGGCCTGTAGCCCTTGAGCCCCGGCGGCGCATCTTCGGGCATCGGCTCCGAAACGTGGCAGTCATCCAGGTAGAGGCCGCCGACGCCTTCGTAATCCTTACCAACTGCAGCCAGCACCTGCGTCGCCGTGCCCTGGCCGATCGACTTGAACGCCTTCTGGAAGGCCTCCATCTGAAGGAACGGCGCGAACTTGTCCATGATGGCGGGATCTATGCCCGCCCAGCCCTCGGTAAGGATGTTGCCCGGGTGGAGGCTCAGACCATGCAGACCATGGCCGCCGTAACGCCGTTCGATCTCGTTCGTCATCCAGATGTTGGCGGTCTTGCTCTGGCCGTAGGCGATCATGGGGTTGTAAGCCACGACGTCCATCTCGCACATGGGGTCGTAGCCGCTCTCGACCTTCGTGTCCTGGTTGTAGTTGCCGATCTGCACGTTCGAGAAGCCGTGCGCGGTGCTCGAGACCGTCACGACGCGGCTATTGAAGGAAGGTGTGGACGACTTCAGGAGAAGGGGTCGGAGCAGTTGGAAGAGCAGGAAGTGGGCCAGATGGTTGGTCGCGAATTGGCCCTCGAAGCCGTCTGCGCTCTTGGACTGCGGGGTGTTGGCGATACCTGGCAACTTCATTAGCAAGCAGATCACATCGACCGACAGGCATGAGACCTACCCGCATTCGCCACCAACACGTTGAGCTGGTTACTCCTGCGCAGGAAGTCCTCGGCGCCGTCCCTGACGCTCTTCAGACTCATGTTGTCGACCTTCACCCATTCGACCCGGGCCCCCTTCAGCTCGGCATCGGTCTTGGCCTCCTCCGCCAGCGCCTCCAGGCACTTCTTCGCCTTGTCCTCGGACCGAGCCGTGAAGAAGACGCGAGCGCCGGTCTTGGCGAGCTGGCGGACGGTATCGACTCCGAGACCACTGGTCCCGCCCGTCACGAGGATGGTCTTGTCGGTCAGCTTGCCGACTAGATCGTTGTCCTTCAAGATCTGGTAGGCGGTAGGCCGAGCATCGTCTGGGCCGTTGGGCGATGCGTGCACCTCGGCGTAGGGGTCGGGGATGCTTGAGGGAGCCATCATTGATGTTTGACGCTGTGTCGATGTTGAAATGCTGAGCTTGGCGCTGATTCAATCGTTGTGAGGTGTTGGAATGGAAGGATGGCTGGATGTCCATTTCAATCTACGCACCACGCAGGAGGCACTTATATGCCATCCTCCCGCATCAACACACGAACTCCGATTGCTTGCAAATCCTCTGTCCTACGAGTAGTACCTCCATCCAATGGAGGATCATCGTCCGCATGATGAGCATCCTTTCGAGCAAGCGGTTTGATGCCAGGAGGCTGGCACCAGATGGGTTCGTAAGCAAACGCGCCATAGCGCGGGCACTGTCAGTAACAGGAACTGTCCCGGGGCCGTGCAGCCATGTCCTAGGCTACACTGTCTCGCAAGATGCGCCAGATTGGCATCTTTGGTCAGACATGGAGCCGCAGGATGTCAGCCCCACTTTCGCCAAGTGATGACAGCCAATCACATTGCGAGGATCGCAAGATGAGCTTCATGCCGGCTTGTTCGTTCTACAGTAGGCTACATGTACGCAAGCTCGCTGCACAACCCCGATGCCGTCCTGGACGCCTTGGACTCATGCGGCCCTACCATGCTGAACATCTGGCATTGCATGTATCGATGGACACATGCAGGGTCGGATTTCTCACTCGTCATCTCGGGAACTCAACAGTGATCAATGTTACTTACAGTGTGGCCTGAGCAATAATCTCAATGATTTTGGTTGTAGGTGTAAGATAATGAGCCGGATGAACCGGTAATTGAATATAGAAAGACATGGGTGTGAAGGGAAATGCGAACTCAGCTTAGTTACCACCCATACAGAGCGTGCCATCTGTCAATGGTGTATGGTAGCCAGCTACCACCCAGTCATGACTGGCTCCCAGGGTTTTCCTGCCGCTTCAGCATCGCTATCAAGCTGCGCCTCTTGCTCGACCACGACGATTGGAGCCGGGTAGGGTGCGTCGATGCTGAAACGGCCTATCTCGTCAGTCAGCGCGGCATCAGGACCAAGGAGCACGAGCGGAGGCGCATCGAATAGGGATCCCTCGACGGTCTTCCCGCCGCCCTCCGCCATCTCGAAGAACTCCGCCAGGCAGGCCTCGTCCTTCAACGGATCGGCCCAATGCCGCTGCGCCTCGGCGAGTTGCTGCGCCCGGTATGCCTCGAGTGTCTCCTTGTAACTCAGCTTGCCGTCCCCGGCCACTCGGAACGTGTTTTCTGTACTATGGATCATATCCACGAACTTCGGGTCGACTTCGCCCGGACGGCCGGCCGTGCCGCGCCACTCCAAGGCCGCACGCCGCGCGCACGATGGGTACTTGTGGAACTCGATCAGCTCGAACCCGGAATCGTACTCCTCGAGTATCCGGCCGAAGAGCCACTGGTGGTGCACGGCCCACGGGCGGGCGTGCGGCAGGGCCGCGAGCGGCTCGAGCGCCTCGATCTCCGCGAGCGACGTCTGCAGTGCCTGCTGGAGCTCGTCGCGCAGGCCGCGGAGTCGCATGGCGCGGGGCGCATCGCCTACAGCGACTGCCAGGCTCTGTGCGTGCTGGATGAGGGTGTCCACGAGTTCGTTGGTACAGTGGCTCTTGTGGCAGACTGTATTGCGGAGGTAGATGACGTTGTCCATGTAGCCCCGCACACTGAGATAGGTCGTGCAGCCCAGGCGGGTGGTGTACTCGGATACGGTGTCGCCGAACGCTGCGGAGAGGTCGGCGCGACCGAAGCAGATCTCATGGAAAGACTCTGGATAGTATCGTCGTTGCGCCTCGGGATAGTGTCTTCGCAGCGCGGCCCAGAGTGTCTGCTCGGCGAGTGTCAAGGCTGAGCTCAGCAGTCGGTAGTGCGTGCTGAATGCGACTCTGCAGAAGGCGCTCGGATTGCCGCACGTGCCGCAGCTCTTGTTGTAGAAGCTCACGTCCCATAGTCGCGAACGCTTCTGCAATGAGTCGTCACTCGGATCCAACGCTTCGATCATGTAACGGCGGCACTCGGCACATCGGCCCTCCATGTCATCGTTGTCTGCCTCGTCTTCGTCGCTTGGCGGGTCGGAGTAGTCGGGTGCCAGGTCCGACGGTAAATTCGGAGCATCTGCATCCTCATGATCCGCGTCG
Organism: Teratosphaeriaceae sp. CCFEE 6253; assembly: GCA_033119285.1. NCBI lineage: Eukaryota > Fungi > Ascomycota > Dothideomycetes > Mycosphaerellales > Teratosphaeriaceae > Teratosphaeriaceae sp. CCFEE 6253. The sequence goes on from JAWDJV010009522.1 coordinate 24,668, forward strand.
AGCCGGTCGTCTACGTTCCAATCATTAGTCTGGTCCGGGTCCGAATCTTGCCGGTCATCATACCCATACCCATACCCCTCGGTGTCATCAGGCCAGTTCGCGTAAGCCGCTTCAAGTTGCGCCTCCAAGTCTGCGATCTTCACATCCCGAGCCCGGATCTCGTCCAGTAGCTCCTGGTGGCGAGCATCGTTCAACAGCTCCATCGTGAGTCGGTATTGGCTGTTAGCTGAGATCTCTGGACGGTGTTGCTGCGCCTGGCAGTGGAATCAATCCGGGGTTTCTGCGAAATGTACGGTCAGTCGTATCTGCTGATTGTTCAAGTCCCAGAGGCTTATCAATATATTGAGTGAAACCCCCCCCCCCTTTGTCACACTGAGAACACAGTAATGAACTACAATGCATTGTGCGCTCTTTGTACTCGCATGAAAGACCTCCCTGTAGTTTCTATACGGTGATTACGAGCCTTTGTCCTCGTCTCGATCAGACTTCGAGAAGTCCCGAAACTACCATAATCGACTTACTAAGTCAGACACCTCATTTGAGCTTATCCCAAGCCCCCTAGACGGCCTCGTACAGCGTTACATACTACGTGGTGTTCCCCTGGGCAAGCACTCCCAGGAAGGCTGATGAAGAGGCCGAGGGGTGGGAGGAAGATCCAGACCGTGCTTGCCCACCACGTACCGTATTGAATCTTCCTAGACATTGACCACCTGCTCGCTCGCCTTCGCCATCCAGTACCAGATCACCGGAAGTCTTCTCTGTTGAGTCGCGGACGTGCCTGTGCCGCCGATATCTCGGCTGTTGGGATGCGAGTGCCCGCCTACACTCGGACGCCGTTTCGCAATACGCTCCACTAAAGTGGGCTTCACGTCCTCGCCATAACGCAGATGCGACGGGCCATTTGGACATGTGTAGTCTCCGCTGGTGTATAGTCGTGCCTGGGCGGATCGGGCGTGTTCGTACATAGGAGTAGTTGACACGTGTTACCGCATCTCGAAGCCATTAGTAGCGTGGGAATCCGGTGGGAGAACGATAGCATGGGTACGAAAACAATCTTACTACCATCCGTGCGGCATTCGGCGGCCAGCAACGACGCAGACTGTGACTGCTAGCCCGTGAGCCAAGCTTCCAGCCCAAAATCTACCGATGAGAGCGAATCGGTGTTGCGATCGGTCGTTCCGATCATAGTCTGACACTGTCCTGCAAGATGCCGGAGCCGCGGGGCCATTGCCGGTGCATGCGTAGGGGTTCTTGCAGAGATACTCGGGTCGTAAAGCAGAGCCGCAGGGACGTCGCAAATCCGGGGACGAAGCAGGCACCCCTGGCTGCTCATCGTCTGTCCCCGAAGAACTCCCTCAGACTGCCAGTCTCCTCGAGCCACCACGCCCATGTCTCCCTGTCCCTGAGTTTGTTGTTTGCCTTGTACGCTTCGACCAGGTCCTTGTACGCCTGGCCGTCCTCCCACAAAAGCTGACCATTACGGTGAAGCTGATCCCACGCGGACTTGATCTCCCTCGCGAGTTCCGGGGTCATTTCCCCAGGCCGGCAACCCTTCGCTCGCCACTCCCGCGCCGCGCGCTGGATACAGGCGGGCGTCTTAGTGTCGATGCTGCAGAAGGGCGGTTCATAGTCATGGAGTAGCACTTGGTGATGCAGCGCCCACGGACGCGCGTACGGCAGCGCGGTGAAGGGCTCGTAGGCTTCGATCTCGGCCAACGACAGATCGAGAGCCTCGTGCAGCTCGTCGCGTAGACGTCGCAGCTTCATCGCGCGTGGCTCATCCCCAACCGCGACGGCCAGCTTCTGGGCCCGCTGGATATGCATGTCCACGTCCTCGTTGGACGTCCGGTAGGGGTGCGAGACTGCGTTTCGGAGCCCGACAAGGTTCCGGATGTCCCACATGATGTTGTTCCGGGCCCGACAACCCAGCTGCGCCGTGTATCTAGAGAATTGGGTGCTGCCGAATGCGTACTCTAGCTCTTGGCGGCCGAAGCGGACCTGCTCAAAGGATTCGGGATAATACTCGGCTTGAGCCTCTGGCCAATGCCGCCGGAGGGCACACCACAGCGTCTGCTGTGCGAGTCGCAGAGCCTGCTGGAGTAGGCGCACCTGTGTGCTGAAGGGCACGGTGCCGTATACGCCTGGATTGCCACACGAGCCGCAGTGCTTGTCGTACCAACAGTCGTTCAGCCGAGACCGGTTGCCTAGGGCGTCATCGCTGGAGTCCAGGGCGATTAGCATGTAAAGTCCGCATTCCACGCATTTGCCCTCGGGAACATCGGCCTCGGGTTCCTTCTCGGCATCCGGCAAGTCGCACTGTTGAGGGACGGGCAAGTCCGATAAGTCTGGCGCAGCAGGGACCTGGTCTTCTTCAGCTCCTTGTTGATTTCCTAGATCATGCTCCTCGCCCGCCTCTGGCTCCCAAGGCGGCCAATCCTCATCTTCGGGCACCTCGGAGTCAATTAGGCTCCCGCGCTTGGCGCTCTCGAGCTGCCGCTTCAGCTTCGCAATCTCTGCGTCTCGGGCACTAAGCTCTGCATCCCGCTGATCCAGTAGTGCATCTTGCTGGTCGAGTAGTGCATCTTGCTGACCCAATAGCTCCTGGTAGTGAGACTCGACAGACTCCGCCGTCAGGAGCCGAGCTTTGCTCTCCCTCGAGCCGCGAGAGGTCGTCGCGTCTGACAACAGCATCAACGTAACGCTCCATCAAGCGTGAGGGACAATCGTTACTCACTGTTGGACCCGGCCTTCCGTGGCATCGTGGCGTGTCGATTATGGATCACGCCGATGATCGCACCGGCCCGGTAGAAGTGCGGCTCAGATCAAGCGGCAGGCTCGATATCAGCCTCGAAATATAACTCAGCGTTGATGGATTATAAAAGATAGGCCGTCGCCAATGGATCGAGGCTGCCGTTTGTGAGCCACGCGATCGACCAATGACCTGCTCCATGCTGTCGGTCCAAGCTCCTACATTCACGCGAAGCTTGGCGTGCCATTCGGACTCGACTTCCCGAGAGGGCACGCGAAAGATGAGTGAGGAACACCAGAGGGCTGGGTACGAGTGCCTGGGCCGAGCCCGAATGCCAAAGACTGTGCCTTTCACCCGTGATCTAGTCCGTGATTGCCGGCGGTATCTTTGCACCGTTGTACTGGATGCCAGCACAATCAAGTGGCGGATATACACTGAGTGGTCAGTCGCTAGCAACAAGCGCGGATATGTGCACAATGGCGGCGCATTGGACTCCACTCCCAAAGAATGTCTTCATATTGAGGCGCGATAGCTCCTGGGCCTGCTGCTCGCCAATCCTGCACCGCCCTGAATTACGGTTCGTGTAGCCGACGGAGTAGAGCAAGCTGATTATCAGAATCTCGCTGCGCCGGCGTGTTAGCTTGAGTGAATGCTCATTGTTCGAGCTGTGAGTGTCAGATTGCCACTACTGAGGCAAAGACCATCGACAGCCAGATCGTTACCGGATGTCCCGTGCAGAAGACACCGCGGGGGTCACACAGCGGGCGGACAGTGGCGCGGTGGCGGAAGAGAAAGGGTGGGTAGGGGTGGGAAGGGGTGGAGTGGAGTGGAATCGAGTCTCGGGTGGTCGGGTGGGCGGAGATGCCTCGGAGATGCCCCGGTGATGCTTCGCTTCCGCAAGCGGAAACAAGCCGACACCTCACTTCACTCAGGTCCACCCTTGCCAGTTGCCACATGCGCTGTTTTTCATGCTGTCGTCATTCGATTCGATGGCGAGAATGCTCCACCCACTGTTCCTTCGTAGGTCTGACTAGGTAAATACCGTTTGTAGGTCACTCCATTTCTCTAGTAGCCACGTCCGTTCCCCCCAACTCCTTCGTGATCTTCACTTCTCTTCTCTGAGCCATTGTCACAAGCCAGCATGTCTGCACGTACTCAGAAGCAGTGGCGAGTCGCCGAGAAGACCGGATTCGACGGGCTGAAGCTCGACGAGAGCGCCCCGATCCCCGAGATAGGAGACAAGGGAGTCTTGGTTAAATGTAAGCTGTGGTATCCAAGCCTCTTGTAGCCCGACTAACGTCGTCCGCTACAGTCCATGGCTCCTCTCTCAACTATCGCGACCTCATCATCGCCAAGGGCATGTGCGTATATGCCAGCAGATGCAGTCCACGCGCCTCACTAACCCCCCTGCAAGGTACCCGTTCCCCTGCGCGGACGGCGTGGTCCCCGCATCCGATGGCGCCGGCGTCGTCGAGGCAGTCGGCAAGCACGTGCACCGCTTCCAGCCCGGCGACAAGGTCCTCACCCTCTTCAACCAGGGCCACGTCGCGGGGTCTCTGGACGCCTACTCCATCACCACGGGTGTCGGCGGCTCCATCGACGGCTGCCTGCGCCAGTACGGCGCGTATGACGAGGACGGCCTGGTGACCATGCCCAGCAACCTCAACTTCCTCGAGGGCGCGACGCTCACGTGCGCCGGGCTAACGGCGTGGAACGCCCTATACGGTCTCGAGAGCCGCAAGCTGATACCCGGCGAGTGAGTGCTGACGCAGGGCACCGGCGGCGTGTCGATGTTCGGCGTGCAATTCGCGAAAGCCGCCGGGGCGCGGGTCATCGCGACGACGTCGTCCAAGGAGAAGGGCGAGAAGCTCAAGCAGCTCGGCGCGGACCACATCATCAACTACAAGGAGGACAGCAACTGGGGTGAGACGGCGAAGAAGCTTACCGGAGGTAGTGGTGTGCAGCACGTCATCGAGGTCGGCGGGCCGAACACCATGAAGCAGTCACTCCAGGCCGTCGCCATGGACGGCGTCATCACCATCATCGGCTTCCTGGGTGGCATCAAGGGCGAGACGCAGCCCAGCTTCGTGGAGTGCCTGAACCACGTCTGCACCGTCCGCGGCGTGCTGGTTGGGCCGCGGTTGATGTTCGAGCAAATGAACCGCGCGGTGGAGGCGAATAACATCAAGCCCGTGGTCGACGAGAAAGTCTTCAAGCTGGAAGAGGCGAAGGAGGCATATCAGGTATCTTGGTGTTCCTTCTTGATTAGGCCGCTCCCTCTGACTTGTCATCGCAGTATATGTGGGATCAGAAGCACTTCGGCAAGCTCTGTATCAGTATCGAGTAGATACGCCCGGCCTAAGCCGCACGCTCGCCACTGCGCGTGTTTGTTGCGATCATACCGCCGTATCATTTACTGCCTACCCGCCTGAGTCACTGGCCCTGGGTCTCATGGCCTTGAACAACATGTATTTAATTGAGAGTGCTTACTCGGACATCGACACACTGTATTCACCATACCCCCAATCTTGTTCCACCACCTGAGGAGAGCTTCGAGGCTGTGCAGCAGTCCACGCAATCTGGAAAGTCGACCATGAACAACCCATTGTATACACAAGATGTCGACCCAGCCGCTTGGGGCGCTGATGTCGGGAACGTCAACGAGCCAAGGTAAGAATTCATCCACCTATCCAGACTTTGAACGACTGACATACTACCGCCACTCCACTAGCTTTCTCGACCTCGACGACGACTTCCCCGATCCCCACATCGGCGACGAGCACGACCTCGATCTCAGCGGCTACCGGCCCGGCAGATCTCACGAAGATCCCGAGGTGGTAGTGCCTGCCTCTGGGCCCACGCCTCATCCGGAGGGCGGCACTCCAGCACCCTTCGCTAGTCATGTCGCCTCTGGGCTCTGGTACGGCGGAGCGAACCATAACGGGCCTCCGAGTCTACCGCTGCATGATCCATTGGGTACGTCCGGGAGCCTTGCGTTTCCCGTTGCGGGATACGAGGGTGGTACACCGAGCGCTATGCACGGAGCGCAATTGAAGCACTCTCGGTCGTTTCCAGCATACCATAATGGTCATGGGTGGGACACTCTCTCTCAGTCATTTCCGGTATCCTACAATGGCTTTCATCAGCAGAATCATGGTCATGACAGCGGCGGACTCGCTCATGCCAACACATGGTCACCGCAGCATGCCCCATCGCTGCTCTCCTCAGCTTTGACGACGGTAATGAGCCCGCCACCCAATGCTCAAGACATGGGACTCGACGGCCTTCTCACACGACATAGCTCTTCGCCTACCGTCGCAGGGCCCGATCGGCCATACACCAATATCGACCCTCGGCTTTATGTGCGCCCCCAGCTTCATCCCGACGTCACGGCAGCACTGCCGTACGCTCAAGAACAACCGCAGTCTGAATGGCCCTTCTTGGATGGCGATGTGCCGGCTCTCGACATGCCGAGCGAGGCTGCATCAATCCGGCCGCGGAGCAGGACCCTCTCCAAGGCGCCCGAAGCGGCCTGGTCCTGGACGGGAGAGAACCCGGTATGCACCAAGTGTCCCGGCGAGAAGCGCTTCAAGCCCACGCCATACAACGAGGGACAGTACTGCAACAAACACTACAAGATGGCGCAGAAATCGATCGAGGCCCAGATCGCGCCCGTGTACCCCCTGCTGGATGGTCCGGATGCAGAGTCCCACGAGAACACCCAGGGCATGGTGTACCCGACCCTGCCACCGCTGGTGTACCAAGGCGAAGGCGTGGACGACTGGCAAGAAATGCAGCACCACGAGACGCACTGGGTCGCGCAGTTCCTCGTAGCGGCCAACACACAGTACACGGAGGACACGCGGGAGGCTCTCCCACTGGGGCTTGACGACGCCGACAGCGCGGATGCCGATCGCCGGCACGAGAACGCGCTGAAGCAGCAGTCGGCGTACAACCACAAACCCCACCACGAGTCCTCCAAGGAGTACTACACGCCCGCGTGGGTCAACGCCCGCATGCGCATGCTCTTCCGCTCGGTCCTCATCTACCACCAAGGCGGCGCGGTCCTGTACGCGCAGGGCGGCAACAACAACGGCTACGGCGAGGACAAGACGCTGCGGATGTCGGAGCGGCTGGCGCGGATCACCAAGACGATGGCGCGGGACAAGCGGGTCGTGATGGATGTCATTGAGGGGCGAGGGGTGGCGGCGCTGGCGGCGAATCCGAGTCGGTTCGCGGATCGGAAGAATTCGAATAATAAGTGCAACGAGAAGAAGAAGCGGAAGCTGGCGGCGGCGGGGATGGCGGTGCCGGATTTTGACGAGTGGGTTGGCGGGAAGCGGAAGAGGAGCTCGACTCGCTCGAGTTTGCAGAGAGAGTACAACGGAGGGTAGAGTGGCGAGCAACGGACACGCCACTGCCGGCGCAACAGGGTACATGCCCATGGAAAGCGGTCAAGGGCAGCCATGCGTGGCACGGCAAAAGGAAGGACGACCGATTGATCCGAGCACTGATGCGTTCAATCCCGAATGACCGATAAACAGCTAGCTGCCCAGCTCACTAGCTCACGACAACAACCCCGAACACAGCCAACACCTCTGACCCGACCGCCCACACCTACCTACCGGCCCCCATACCCCTCCCAAACCCCTTTGGCCTTCCCAAACTCCACGACCGCCTTCCCCCCCACAATAAACTCCACACGCTCCCCGACCACCGCTCCAGGCTGCACACCGCCCATATGCTCAAACGCGCTGGCGAGCAAGAACCGCCGCTCATCCGGGACAATCACCTCGACGTGGTAAGCGTGCCCGACCTTCGCGCGGTAGAAGTCCTCCAGCGTCAGGACGGGCGGGAAGTGCATCTCGCCCGCGGCGTCCCAGTCCATGAGGTTGACGCCAGCGGCTGTGTACTTGGCTTCCAGTTCTGGAGTCGCCCAGCGGAGGGGTTGATGGAGCTGGGAAAGCAATCAGTGACGAGAATTCATGGCAAGACCTTCGACAATGCTTTGCACCTACCTGAGCGTAGTACGAGACGCCGTTTGCAAGCGCCCAGGGCAGCGCGATGGGGGCGTGGCGCTGGATGTAGTGCTCCTTGAACTCCTTGATGGAGCTCCCCGCGCGGCGCTTCAGTAAAGCCTGGGGTGCGAGACCGGGACCCGCGGGCGGCGCGCTAGGGGTCTCTGTTGTTGCTGTTGCTGGGTTTGACATTGTACAGAATGTGTCAAGGAGCGCTAGGAGGCAGTTTGGGTTAGCTCGGCTTGAAAGACTGAGATGCTGGAGGCGACGTTGTGAGTGCTGCGTTCAAGCTTAGCAGTGACCTTGCATTGGTGTTCTTGTATGTACACCATGACAGTCCAATGTCCTCTCAGGGTGCTCATGACCTTCAATTGTAGCCCTTAGAGGCCACATCGCCAGACACCTGGATCACGTGAGTCCTATGCCGCTTACTAAAACCTGCAGGCCGCCTTAACTCTTTCGGGGCATCAGTGGGCAAAGTAAGCATTCTGCAGTAGCAGTTTCCGGGCAGAGTGGTAGACTTGTGCACTGCGTGCAGCAGGATTCGGATTGGCTATGCAAGTCCGCAAGAAGCAATTCAGATACTCACAAGGCCTTCGCTTAGGCGGCCGGAGCCAACAGCGCTGCCAAACTCCGGGCGCCCTGCTTGAAACATCGATCCTCCGGGACACGGGTGCGTACCCTACCGCTTGCCGGCTCGCGCGCGATTTGATCCGCGTCGGTGTCTGCCATTGCCATCGGCCCGGGCCCTTCGCCGTGGCCCGGGGCTCCTTGAGTGTATGTGTAGATGATCAGATGTGTGTAGGGAGGTTACTCCCGGCTCAACCATCGCCTCGGGACTCTCAATGCAGATGCAGCGCTTTCTTGCAGTTCTCGTAGACGACGTAGGTCTATTCACACACGCATACATTAGCATTCCTCTCCCGGGCCAAGTCCCTCCACGTCCATTCCACAAAAACAGGGATCCACTCACGATAGAGACCGCCGGCACCACCTTCAACAGATTCGGCGTCAACCCGTTGAACAGCCCTCGGACCCCTTCTCCCTGGATCGTCTGGCGCGTGACATCGCCGATGCCGGTGTAGGTGCGCGGGTGCGCGGGCGTCCCCTGTGACTGCAGCCTAGTACGCAGCAGGTTGAGGGGGTAGACGATGCTAGCGCCGAAGGCGCCACTACACCAACAGTCGTCAGTTGAGCCAGACTTATCCGTATGTGCCCAGGAGCAGTTTTGTGAGCGTGAGGGGGGGAGGGCGTGGGAGTGTGGAGGGGGTGGGATGCGCACCTAACACCACCCATCAAAGCCAAGGTGAAGTTTCCAGGCAGCGCATCCTCCTCATCCGTCAAGTTGTACAGCCGCATATTCCGCGCGACCAGCCTCCGCTTCAGCGTCTCGAACGAGAAGAGGTCGATGGCGGCGTAGGGGAACATGCCGACGAGCCCCATAGGCAGGCCGCGGTAGAACGCTCTGACGCCGCCCTTCTCCCCGTTCCACATCCGCTGCGCGGTGTGCAGGAGCAATTTGTTGCCTGCGAAAGCGTCAGGGAAATGATCGACCAGTTGGCCCCGTCCCTCGTTCAATGAACGGGGTGGGAGGTTGGGGGCCAGAGTGGAGGGGCAAGCTTACCATGCTCGCCGCCCGTGACCGTCTCGCACTGCATGCGGAACTTGAGCGTATCCAGCGGGTAGACGACGGCCTGGCTGATCATCCCCGCGACGCCGCCGGCGGCGAATTGCGCGGGCTGGGAAATGTGGCGGGGGTCGTCGTGTCCCTCGAGGTGGGCGATGGTGCGTTTGCAGGCCTGGAAAACACAATCGCGGGCGTCAGTCTTGCATCAGGGATGGCTTTGGGGTAGTGGCAAGGGAAGGGAGGAAGGGAGGATGACGAGGTGATAGGGGGTACGCACTTCGTAGGAGCCGAACTTCACGGCCGACTCGGGCATGACTTTGACGACGTTGATGCCGTTGCCTGTGCCGCCACACATC
>JAWDJV010009523.1:0-34182 GCA_033119285.1 Teratosphaeriaceae sp. CCFEE 6253
GAGGATGGAGAGCCATATCCGACTGTACATCACCGAGATGGAGCAGAGTATATGATCAGGCAATCATGATCGGTGTTCTGGCGTTGGGAGATGGCGACTGCTTTTGAGATACCCGTCAAGCGCGCAGGAAGACTTCGGAGTGGGCATGTATGCTGACATTGGTGTGTCTGATATGGCCTCGGCACTACGATGGGATCAAGCCAACAGGATGCCCCGGGCTCTTGTACATGACGCCCCGCTTCCACACATGCGTCACATGCTGCGGTCCGCTCAGCACCTTGATATCATCCAACGGGTTGGCATCCAGTCCGATGAAATCCGCGTCGTACCCTTCCTTCAGCTGGCCCGCCTTCGGTGCCTGCGGGCCCAACGTCAAAGGCCCGTTCGCCGTCGCGGCCTCGATGGCTTGCAGTGGTGTCATACCAGCCTTGACGTGGTAGTAGAGCTCCTTACCATTCAGCCCTTGCCGGATGAGCTTGCTGAGCGGGTTGCTCGGCACGAGGGTGCCCGCAGAGTCGGTGCCGATGGCGCATTTGACGCCCTTCTCGATGGCGATCTGCATAGCGTTCCATTGCGCTTTGGCCACGAGCTGGAGTTTCGCGAAACCGACGGGGCTGAAGTAGTCCCTCGATTGCATGCCATTCTCGACAATCAGCCGCGTAGCAACGAGGATAGCCCCCTTCTCGATCATCAGATCTGCGGCTTCCTCGTCAAGGTAGCTGCCGTGCTCAATCGTCTTGACCCCAGCATGCAGACAAGCCATGATGCCGGCTTTCCCGTGGCAATGTGCACCTATGATCCGCTGGGCACGAGCGGCTTCGTCGACCATGGCTTTGATCTCTTCGTCCGAAAATTGTTGGTCGATGGGGTTATCGACCTCGCTGCCCACGCCACCGGAGCCGCATATCTTGATCACTTTGGCGCCGGCGCGGAGCTGCATGCGAACGACCTTGAGGCATTCCGGGATGCCATCTGCGGTTTGGAAGGGCGAGCCGTGCGCGCAAAGGTCGTCGAACCATGGTTTGGGGACTGGGTGCAGGTCGGCGTGGCCACCTGTTGGGCTTTGTGTGGCGTCAGTGGCGAACGTTCGTGGTCAGAGACCGTATTCACCTGATGATAGCGTTGGACGAGTAGATCTTCGGGCCCACGAGGCTCCCTTCCTCGACTGCCTGATTAAGCTGGATGCCGAACCCGGCCATCTCTCTGACTGACGTGAAGCCGGCGTCCAGCAGGCGCGCCAGGTCGGGAGCACACCTCGCCCCAGTCAGGGCCATCTTCTGTGTGCTCTCCAGAATTGCATCCCAGGCGACGCGTTGGCTGGCGATGAAGTGGATGTGGCAATCCCACATGCCGGGCATCAGTACCTTGACGTGGTACTTGGGTAGGTGCGAGTATGCCTGAGCCAGCGAGGCGATTGGCCCGACCTTCGTAATCCTGTCGCCTTCGACGATGATGCAGCCATCTTCGATAGGGTCGCCACTGCCTGGAATGAGGAGGTCGGCTTCGACACAGAAGGAGTCTTTCTTGGGCTCGCCGTCTTGCCAGGGAGAGGGTCTCAATGGAAGGTGATCAGAATAGGACAAGCTCACATCGCTGGCGAAAGCATTCCCACGCATCTTGACGGGCCTAGGCCAGAAGAACAGCCTCCGAAGATACAAGATCTGGATCGCGAGAGGTCCGACTTGAGCAGAAATGCGCGGTAAGAAAGGAGACGTCTACTTAACCATGCCATTGGCAATCCTGGCGCTCTTCAGCACCTTCTCCATGCGGCCAAGGAGCATGCAGGAACAACACGCGCGCATGAGCGGTTGGAAGGGTACAGTCAGCCTCAAGCAGCCCCTCGCTCAAGGCGTTGGAGATGTGACCAGAGACAATGGTGTGCGCCTTGGGACGGTGCGTGCTGCGAGGTGAAGTATCGTCGCCGAGGACAAAGATGGCATGCGGCGTCCACGGAGGGTTTGTGAGTGGATGTCGAAGCTGCACCTCACGGCCAACGTCCCGACGGCTCCCGACGGGAAGGCTGTCTCGATCACATGCGCAACACAAGCACAAGCTCGAGCTGCTCGACAAGCTACAAGTAGGAGGAAAACAGCAGTCAAGACTCGTCCCCACAGTTGATATGTAGTACCAGCTGCTACTACACATGGCGCCCTTCCACAAGCCAACAATTATCGACCTCACAGTCGAGCCGGTAGACCGTCTAACTGCCCTACCACCAGAGCTGCAGCACCTCATCTTCGACTACCTCCTCCCCTCCCACGAGCCCGACATCGGATTCCGAGACGACTGCAGGCCATCGAAGACGCGTCGGCATATCCTCGCGAAGCTGGCAGCCACGTGCCGCTCCCTCTACGGCCAGCTCAACTCGTGGGCTGAGTACTGGTTGAAGGTTCAAGTCAGCCTAGTGCCCAATCGGCGGGATTCAAAGACAAGTTCAACCGTGCCGGTGCAAACATGCGCCAATCCAAACACGACCGCTGGGCTGCCTACGGCAGAGTCGGAGAACACGCGACGGCAACGCGCACTCAGCCATCTGTCTGGGAGGGGGGGTCTCCTGTGAAGGATCGAGCGGTACTGCGTCTTCTGCGGCAGGAGCAGCGTACGATCAGCTATTCTGGCGAATGGGCTGAGGTGCTGCGCGACCTGCGACCAGGTGCAGTGGCCGGACAAGATCACGAAGACGAAGGCGAAAGAAGAGTTCGATCTGAAGGACCACCATCTGCTTCCGCACCTGCACTTCACGTCGGCCAGTCTCCGCAAGCACAGCACGGGCGGCAAGTTTCCAAAGATCCGATACGGTACGTACTTGACAAGCAACATCGCGACAACGATGTTCCTCACGGCCGATGTGCGGCAGTTGGCGGAGATGGTGCACGGGGATGTGGAGAAGCACATGCAGTGGAGGAGGGATGCGGCCGAGGAGCGGAAGCGGAGGAAGGGGATTGCAGTGGGTGATCCTCATAAGGAGGAGACCTTGCACACGACGATGGACAGGTTGCTGAATCGAGGGGCCGAGAAGGAGAGTGATTACATGGAGAGGGAGGTTCGCGTATTGATGGGGCAGGCGATCGTCAGTCCGAACGATCTGATGGCGAAGGCTATTCCTCAATGAGGCTGCTCGCCGGCTTCAAGGGACGACTTACGGGGCATGATTAATGAGGCCTGAAATCTGATGATTCGAGGCACCAAGGAAGTATTGGATAATGAGCCGGTGGCAAGAAATAATGAAGGTGACACCACGCACGATGCTGCTGCATTGCCATCGCTGCACTGCAAAGCTCTCGTACACTACTCTCACATAGGCTGTTCTCACATGTGGTTCCATAGACGAGGTACCCTATGTACAGTATGAGCCTGGGATCGCGCATGGCAGCCTTGAAGGCGGATCGCGGTAGAACATCGGGGAAGCAGCGGTACCCAAGCCGCGTCAAAGGGCATCACCAGCACATGACAAACAACCCCCAAGCCTTTCCTACTCGATCACTCCCTCAACCACCTCTCGGCCTTGCATTGCCCAGCGTTCCTTCACGTGCGTTGCTTCCGGTCCTGCTGTTCATATGACCACTTCGCCCACCACCGCAGCCGATCAGTGTAACACTAGCAAGCCGTCCCACAAGCGCCGTCTCTCCGCAGACGAGGCAGCAGTGGCCAGCCCGCACAAGAAGATCATGACCGACGCCAACGGCGGTAGTAACGGCGCTGGCAAGATGGACATCGACAGTGTGGAGCAGCTGAAGCAAGCGCAGGATGGGAACGGCGAGATCGATGAAGGGCTCTACAGCCGGCAGCTCTATGTGCTGGGTCACGAGGCGATGAAGAAGATGGGCAGCTCGAATGTGCTGGTTGCTGGGCTGCGGGGAGTGGGAGTGGAGATCGCGAAGAACATCGCACTCGCGGGCGTCAAGAGTCTGACGCTGTGGGACCCGAAGCCTGCGCGCATTGAGGACCTGAGCTCGCAGTTCTTTCTGCACCCGGAGGATGTGGGTAAGCCGAGAGCGAAGGTGACGGCGCCGAGAGTGTCGGAGCTGAACCCGTATACGCCGGTGAGCGTGCATGAGGGCGAGAGTCTGACGGGCGATCTGGAGAAGTTGAAGCGGTATCAGGCGGTGGTCTTGACGGACTCCTCATTAAAGGACCAGCTCAAGGTTGCGGACTACTGCCATGAGAACAGAATCTACGTCGTGGTCACGGACACCTACGGTCTGTTTGGCACGATCTTCACGGACTTTGGGAAGAACTTCACAGTCGGCGATCCGACGGGAGAGAACCCTCTCAGTGGGATTGTGGCGGGTGTCGATGAGGAGGGTCTGGTGTCCACACTCGAAGAGACGAGGCACGGGCTGGAAGATGGCGACTTCGTCAGCTTCACGGAGGTGGAGGGCATGGAGAAGCTGAACGATGGGACACCGCGCAAGATCAAGGTCATGGGCCCGTACACCTTCTCGATCGGCGACGTCTCGGCCATGGGCACGTACCAGCGAGGAGGCCTGTACACGCAGGTGAAGATGCCGAAGATCATCGACTTCGAACCGATGAGCACGCAGCTCAAGAAGCCAGAGCTGATGATGTCCGACTTTGCCAAGTTCGACCGGCCGGCACAGCTACATGTCGGCGTGCAGGCGCTGCATGCGTTTGCGGAGCAGCACAAAGGCGACCTACCGCGCGCGCACAACGACGCGGATGCGGCAGAAGTGATGAAGCTGGCTCAGGAGATTGCCGGGACGCTGGAGGACAAGCCGGAGCTGGACGAGAAGATCATCAAGGAGCTGTCGTACCAAGCGCGTGGTGACATCAGCCCCATGGCGGCCTTCTTCGGTGGCCTGGCGGCACAAGAGGTGCTGAAGTCCGTCTCCGGCAAGTTCCACCCGATCAAGCAGTGGATGTACTTCGACTCGCTGGAATCGCTGCCAAGCAGCTCACCACGCAGCGAGGAGGAGTGCAGGCCGCGCGGAACGCGGTACGACGGCAACATTGCTGTCTTCGGCCAGTCATACCAGGAGAAGATTGGGAACATCAAGCAATTCCTGGTCGGCGCCGGTGCGATTGGCTGTGAGATGCTGAAGAATTGGGCTATGATCGGGCTGGGCGCAGGACCGAATGGCAACATCGCCGTGACGGACATGGACCAGATCGAGCGGAGTAATCTGAACCGGCAGTTCCTGTTCCGGCCGAAGGATGTTGGTCACCTGAAGAGTGAAGCGGCGGCGGCGGCTGTGCAGGCCATGAACCCGGACCTGAAGGGCAAGATCACCGTGCTCAAGGACCGGGTAGCGCAGGAGACGGAGGAGATCTTCAACGAGGACTTCTGGAATGCGCTGGACGGCGTGACGAACGCACTTGACAACGTCGACGCGAGAACATACGTCGACAGGCGGTGTGTCTTCTTCCACAAGCCGCTGCTCGATAGCGGCACGCTCGGCACCAAGGGCAACAGCCAGGTGGTGCTGCCGCGCCTGACGGAGTCCTACTCGAGCTCGCAAGATCCGCCCGAGCAGTCCTTCCCGATGTGCACGCTCAAGTCCTTCCCGAACCGGATCGAGCATACGATCGCGTGGGCCAAGGACCTCTTCCACTCGTACTTTGTCGGCCCGGCGGAGATCGTCAACACGTACCTCACACAGAAGGACTTTCTGAGCAACGGGCTCAAGACCTCCGGCAATGAGAAGCAGACCCTGGAGACGCTGTGGGAGTACCTGCAGAGCGAGAAGCCGCAGAGCTTCGACGACTGCATCGAGTGGGGCCGGGTGCAGTTCGAGAAGCAGTACTACAACGCTATTGCCCAATTACTATACAACTTCCCGAAGGACTCCAAGACTTCCTCCGGCCAGCCCTTCTGGTCTGGTCCCAAGCGCGCCCCGGATCCACTCAAGTTCGATGCGCAGAATGAGACGCACTACACCTTCGTCCTCGCCGCAGCGAACTTACACGCCTTCAACTACCACATTAAGTCCTCCACAGACAAGTCCCATATCCTCTCAGTCCTGGATCACATGATCGTGCCGGACTTCAAGCCTGATCCGGGCGTCAAGATCCAGGCGGACGACAAGGAGCCGGATCCCAATGCCGGCGCCATGGATGACAACGATGCGCTGGAGAGCATCGCCAAGGGCCTCCCGCAGCCGAAGACGTTCGGCGACTTCAAGATGGAAGCCGTCGAGTTTGAGAAGGACGACGACACGAACTTCCACATCGACTTCATCACCGCCTGCTCGAACCTGCGCGCGGAGAACTACAAGATCGCGACCGCGGACCGGCACAAGACCAAGTTCATCGCCGGCAAGATCATCCCGGCCATCGCCACCACCACCGCCCTCGTCACGGGCCTCGTCGTCTTCGAGCTCTACAAGATCGTCGACGGCAAGACCGACCTGGAGCAGTACAAGAACGGCTTCGTCAACCTCGCCCTCCCCTTCTTCGGCTTCAGCGAGCCGATCGCGAGTCCCAAGGGCACGTACCAGGGCCCCGAGGGGGAGGTGACGATCGATAAATTGTGGGACCGCTTCGAGAGCGAGGACGTCCCGCTCCGGCAGTTCGTCGAGGACTTCAAGAAGAAGGGGCTGCAGATCAGCATGATCAGCTCCGGGGTCAGCCTGCTGTACGCGAGTTTCTACGGCGCGGCGAAGTTGAAGGATCGGTTGCCGATGAAGTAAGTCTTGCCCTCTACGATAGGGGAGGCGTCGGATGTGAGATGTGAGAGGTTTACTGACGCGGTGTGTGTGACAGGATGTCGGAGCTCGTGGAGCACATCAGCAAGAAGAAGATCCCGGCGCACCAGCAGAACGTCATCTTCGAGATCACGGCCGAGGACGAGACGGAGGAGGACGTCGAGGTGCCGTATGTGATGGTCAAGCTGCGGAAGTGAGATCCGCTGCACAGCGGGCTTTTGGGGCGTCGGTGGCTGCTAGCCGGGGTATGGGAGGCGTAACGAGTGGGGGGGTGAGTGGGTTGCTTACAATCATGCATTGCGTCGGCGGCGGCGTGGGTGCCCTTTTGACTACGACGGCAATGCCTAGACTGCTGGGAGTGGATGGGTGGGTGCGCCTCAATATCTGAGACGGGGGCAACGGCGTTGCGAGGACGGGTGCAGGTGGACATAGAGTGTTCAACACGGGGCACGTAGACAGTGCAGATACACATGCCATCTGCGGACATGCCCACACAGCACGCCTATCACCTGATTCCCCCTCCGACGTACTTTCGGGCTTGATGGCCAGGGTGGGCCGTTCCCAGCCCAAGCACATACGTGTGCGTGGAGGACACGGCTCCCAATCTCGTCGCCTCCATATCATCCATATCTTGCGTCGTGGCAGCAAAGAGAGCGCGTACGCACATCGTCGTGAACTCCGGCGTGCGCAAAGTAGGTGAGGTGGAATGGATTATCTTTATACACTACCCGAGACGAGGCGGCCTCGCCCAGATGCACGTCGTTATCGCGTCCCAAGGCCTTCCTGAAGTCCCGACGTACGCCCAAATGAACCACCAATCTTGCCCAAAAGCGCCCGACACCTATTGCCCCCCCTTGCCAGAATGGCCGCTGAAACGCGTAAAGACGAGCCGCTCTTCCCGGACCACCGGGTTGTAGTGCCAAAATTGCGGCCCCACACGCACTGGCCTGCGAGAGCACAGCACCGCGCCCCCCCTCACACCGCCAGCCGCGTGCTCTGCGGCCGCTGGATGCCCACGCTCAACGCGCTGGAGATGGGCCGCAGCGCCCAGCGCCCGCTCTTCGGGTCCCAGCCCATCTCGGCCTCCATCCCGCCGACCCCGACGTCCGCCGCCGTCCCGCCGAGCGTCTCGGAGGAGTAGTTGCTGCCCGCCGCGTAGGGCGCGTAGGGCGCGATCGTGATCCCGTCCTCGGCCAGCCCGGCGGAGACGTCCTCGCGCGAGATGCCGCCCCAGGAGACGCGGGAGTCGCGGCCGATGGAGTTCCGGCTGCCGCCCCACGAGACGCGGGAGTTGAAGCCGGAGGCCTGGGAGCCGACGAGGTGGCGCATGCTGTCGCGATTCCCCAGCGCGATCTTCTCGTTGCCGGGCTCGCCGGCGAAGGTGAAGCCGCCGCCGTAGGAGAAGGGGCCCTTGGCGCCGTTGGGGATGTAGAAGCGCTTGTCGATGCGCATCAGGCCCCAGAAGGCGACGACGGCCCACTCGATGGTGAAGTTGAAGAGGTAGAAGCAGGGCTTGCTGAAGTACCACGGGTGCGGGTCGCTGGTGTAGCGGATGGGGAGGTAGAGGGTGGCGCAGCGCCAGCACGCGCCGAGCGAGAGGAGGACGGCGGAGACGAGGACGAGGACGACCTTGGTGCGCATGCTGCCGGAGCCGAACTTATCGACGCGCTCGTGGTCGCGGATGTTGGGGTGCCGGCGGGCGAGGGCGGAGGCGGTCACCATGGGGATGGGGAGGAAGGCGACGACGGCGTAGAGGGTCTCGCCGTAGAGCTGGATGTCGTGGACGGCGTTGAGGGTGAACTCGTTGAGGGTGAAGAAGGAGTAGATGACGCCGACGATGAGGGCGAGGATGGTGGCGACGACGAGGCCGAAGATGATGGGCAGCGCGACGCTGAAGGGCTTGGTCCAGCCGAAGTGCGGGTGCTGCGCGCGGATGATGCGCTGGGTGAAGAAGAGGTTGGCGAGGAAGAGGAGGATGATGCCGGCGTAGACGGCGACCTGCGCGGCGATGCCGATGCGGACGTTGCGGGGGTAGAAGGACCAGGCTATTCGGCAGGTGTTGGCGAAGATGCGGGTGAAGCAGAAGCCTGGAGCACGCTGTCAGTGGCGCGCTGCGGTGTGGTCGGGCATGGGGCGGGCTCACCAAAGAGCATGCCGCAGATGATGAACTTCCTCCCTTTCCGCGCATTGTACTTCAGCAGGAACATGTGCCCGGCGCCGGCGCAGATGAAGAGGAAGAGGAAGACGGCGCAGATGGGGACGTCGGGGAGCACTGATGGGGTGAGGCCCAGGCCCTGTTCCTGCGGTGGGTATGGCGCGCCATGGGCCTCTGCGATGGCATGTGCCTGTGTCCCCGTCAGCTGTCTGCCCGCCTTGCCATACCAGCCCAGTCCGAGGATGCCGTACCTGCTCTGCTGCGCTATTAGACATGTTAGTAGGCGACGACGTCCGCAACGACGCTCTCCAGGGTAGAAGGTAGGTAAACAATGTTGCCGGCGTACTCTTCACGCGGATAGACGAGCTGAGGTCTCACGAGATCTCCCCCAGCGGAAGAATGCAGTCGCCTTAGTCACCCGCCCTAAGGCTCCCCGGGCCTCGTCATGGCTTCTTCGCGCGGCGCGTTGGAAAGTATTGACAGCTGCTGAACGATGCGCCGCCTCGTGCGTGGGTTGGGGAGCCGTTGGATCCTCTCGGGCCCTGGCCCGCCCGCATTGGGATCCCCGGCCGCCATCGCCGCCGCTGACTGGCTGGATCTGGTGGAGCGGCGGTGCGATCGAGGTTTAGCGTGCAGGCCCGGCTGGGTCCATGACGATGGGAGTCCGATCGGAAGAGATCCTCGCCGACCCCCGCGAGCGACGGACGATGGGTCAACTCCATCATCGTCGCCACAGGACATGGGCACTGAATCATGCTGGCAGCTGCAGCGATACGGCTGAATCGCAGTGATCACGTCCATGGGGAGAGCGCGACCGCGGCCTCCCATTCGAAGGGTAGGAGAAGGTTATCCTATTCTCGGCCGCCCGCCGCCGCCACCTCATTAATCCTCCAGCTTGGCTCCCCTGGGCGGGACAGCCCGTGGATCAGCTGAGAGAGGCGCTCCGCAGTCATCACGACCCACGATGGAGCAGTAGTGCTGCGGAGGCCTTTCCGTGCTGAGACACATACACCTCCGGCGTCGAATGGACGTCCGGCAGATGATGACTCGTCACGATATGCCCATCACCACTACCACGGCATTGACATCGTTGTACAATCGTGCCAACTACAGCCCGACAGCACGCGAATCATCATCACGTCTCCCTCGAGATCTGCAGAGTTTCACGGCATTACCCCTGCATCCGCATCCCCCCCCCCCCCTCCCCAGACCCTGCTGAGGGCGTGGGCGTGCCGGGATCAAGTATAGTGATTTCGTTCGCGGCGCGTAGAACCACCTCTCTACAGCCAGCGTAGTCCTCACCCCCTCATCATCCACCCCCCTCCTGCTCTTCACCCTCCGCAGTCACCGAGAAGAACCGACACCGACCGTCCCTGACCCTGGACCCGACAAGTGCGCCAACCCCCACATACCTCCCCATCTCTGAGAACCGATCCTGCCCACCCACGCGCAGCAGCCGCCGCCGCCGCCCCCTCGCCTCGCGACCGTTCCTCGGCCGTCCAGGCACAACCATGGCGAAGGAGCCCTCCGCCGCGTCCCCGAAACCCGCCAAGCGCCCGCGCAAGCAGCTCTCCGAGGGCGACCTCATGCCCGCCAGTTTCCGCTGGAGGGACATCCGCGCGTGGTACCAGCACCACTTCGGCGTGCGGTCGTCGTGGGGCCAGATGGAGTGATGAGAGTCGGCCGGGGAGGCGGGATGATGAGGCTGACGATGACGATGCTGCTGTGATCCTGGATGCTGCGGTTGGGGTTGGATGCTTGGACGTCTGGCTGGGAGACGACTGGGTGTCGCGGGGGGAGGACTCCGGTCCGTCCGGAGGCGACGGGGCGATGGCTTTTTTCACACGCAGAGATACCAACACGGCTAGGATTTCGGTTTGGGTTCCCGGGCGTAATCGGATGGGGTCTCGGGGTGTGGCAAAATCACCTTCAGAGCTGCGCCGGGGGGGGGTGGGGGGGGTTCCACGCAGGCCCGCGCGGCGGCTACCGGGGGTGTATAGGACGCCGGGGGGCCTCGCGATCACGGACTGGGGCTGTGCGCGTGCGTGCGGTGGCGCAGGGGGATGGGGGATGCTGCTGCTGCCGCCGCGGCTGCGGGGAGCTCGACGTCGCGGGCCTGGTTCCCGCGCGAGGGCTGCGTGCCCGCCTGCTGTGGGCACTTGGGCTGGGTGGGGGCCCGGTGGAATTTATGTGTGTTGCACAGCAAGGACTCCTGCGACACCACTGCATCATTTTTGGTGATACATGGCTACAATCTATGCGTCGGCCTAGTACCCTTGCAATGCCGTTCAGAGGGCAGTGGTGTGATGCTACATGAGGGGTCCAGCGCCGTGTCGTGAACCAATCCGTGATGTCCACTTGATAGGTCGAAACGCGAGGCAGGAGCAAGCGTCGCCATCGGCCTTTTGCCATGGACGCCAGAAACACAGCGCCATAGCGCATCGTAGCAGCTCGAGCTCCGCCCGCGTAGACACGACGCCGAGGCTTCGCGCACCGAAATCTTCGCGTCACGTTCGTCACGCGCTCCACCCACATACCATATCCTTTTCACTCTCTCGCTCTCCTCTCACATCTCCAACAAAGCCCAAGTCATCTCGTCCACCGTCGTGAAGATCACGCCCAACCCCATCAGCTCCTCGCCCGCGCGCAACACGGCGTCCATGTCCATGTGCGCCGCGGACGCGATCTGATGCACGTGCAGGCCCTCGTGCCCTTGCGCCGTCTGGTGGATCGTCTGGTAGACCTTCCGCGCGGCCATGGAGGTACCCGCCGGAAGCTGATGCGGCCCGCCAGCGCCCGTCTGGATGCCGCCGGCGCCGTTGCCGTAGGGATCATTGCCGTTCGCCGCCCCGTTTGCCGGCGCGCCGCCCTTGGATTGCTGGAGAGATTCGAGCGGGCCGCGGGAGAAGTGCAGGTGCACGGCCGTGGCTTCCAGGAGGTGGTACTGGATCTCGTTCATGTCCTGCAAGGGCCGGATGATATTGGCGCCGACGTGCCGCTTGTTGTTGAAGGCCTTCAAGCGCCCCCAACACCGCGCATACCCCTGCTCGACGAGCTTCGGCTTCCCCCCGGCCTCCTCGTCACTTCCGACCTCGGCGTCGATCCAGACTTTCACTTCGATGATGCCCGTCCCGTCGTCGAGCTTGTACGTCACGTTCGTTGTCTGCGTGGAGATGTTCCGGATCTGGCCGACAAAGGTCACCTGCGTGCACTCGGCGCCGTCGATGAGGAAGTACTCGGCGTCCGGGTGCGGGTGGTGCGCGTCGGTGAGCTGTTTGATGGTGACCGGGCGTAGGGTATCTTTGCCGTAGCCGCGTTTGCCGGTGCCGGGGGAGTCGCCCGCGGACTGAGAGCCTGGAAGGAAACCGCCGCCCGTGGCACCACCCTGGGCGCCGTAGGAGGTGGTGGTGGTGTAGTTGTTCGAGTAATCCATTGTTGGTGGGGTTGGGGGAGTTGATGTGGATGGGAAGCAGGCAGCGAGTCTTGGATGGGAGACGCGATGTGGAGGACGCGTTCTTATCGATAGCGCGAGCACTAGCGTGGGGTCCGAGGAAAGTTCACAAAGTCGAGATGAAAGGAAGAACGCAGCAAGCTTGGCAAAGCCATCCAGCCATGGTCAGAGCAGCGTCGCCGGCGGTGTCGGAGAACGAGTACGACATCTCCAACTCGCTCTTCCAACATGACGACCTTGACAGCGACGCGGACTCGACAGCAGAGAGAGCCCCCGCCATCCCAGCCAAACTCACCGCCGCCCTCGACGACGATAGCGGCGAAGACGAAGCCTTCATCGCCGCCGCCCAGACCGCCGCCAACAAGAAGAGCGATGGCAAGACCAAGAACAAGGCCGGCGCCTTCCAGGGCATGGGCCTCAACACGCACCTCCTCAAGTCCATCGCGCGCAAGGGCTTCACCGTCCCGACGCCGATCCAGCGCAAGACGATCCCGCTGATCCTCGACGGGCAGGACGTGGTGGGTATGGCACGCACGGGCTCCGGCAAGACGGCCGCCTTCGTCATCCCGATGGTGGAGAAGCTGAAGGCGCATTCCGCGAAGGTGGGGGCGCGGGCGGTGGTGCTGTCGCCGTCACGAGAGCTGGCGCTGCAGACGCTGAAGGTGATCCGGGAGTTGGGCAAGGGGACAGATCTACGGACGACGCTGCTGGTGGGCGGAGACAGTCTGGAGGAGCAATTCGGGAGCATGGCAAGTAATCCCGACATTATCATCGCTACTCCGGGTCGCTTTGAGCACCTGAAGGTGGAGATGGGCCTGGAGCTGTCGAGTGTGCGGTATGCGGTATTTGACGAGGCGGATCGCCTGTTCGAGATGGGTTTCGCGGCGCAGTTGGCGGAGATCGTGCACTCTTTGCCTGCGTCGCGGCAGACGTTGCTCTTCTCCGCCACGCTGCCGAAGAGTCTAGTCGAGTTCGCCCGAGCAGGCTTGCAGGACCCCAAGCTCGTGCGTCTGGATGCCGAGAGCAAGATCTCCCCCGGCCTGGAAAGCGTCTTCCTGACTGTCAAGCGCGAGGAGAAGGAAGGCGCGCTCCTCCACATCCTGCAGGACATCATCCAGATGCCCACCGGCGAGACCCCGGCAACCATCAAAGCCAGGGAGGCAGCAGCAAACCCTACCAAGAAGCGCAAACGCGGCCCCGACGGCCCTGGGCCCAACGAGACCCCATCACCCCATTCCACCGTCGTCTTCGCCGCCACCAAACACCACGTCGAGTACCTCGCCGGTCTCCTCCACCACCACAACTACAGCACCTCCTACGTCTACGGCGCCCTCGACCAGACGGCCCGCAAGATGCAGGTCCAGGACTTCCGCGCCGGGCTCACGAACCTCCTCGTCGTGACCGATGTCGCGGCGCGCGGGCTCGATATCCCGGTCCTGGCGAATGTGATTAACTACGATTTCCCTTCGCAGCCGAAGATCTTCGTGCACCGCGTGGGCAGGACGGCGCGGGCGGGGAAGAAAGGGTGGGCGTATAGTCTGGTGACGGGGATGGATATGCCGTACCTCCTTGACCTGCAGTTGTTCCTGAGTCGGAGACTAGTCCTTGGGCAGCAGGCGGAGAAGGAGGATGACTTGTTCAAGAACTCCGTTGTTGTCGGGGCGCCTGTCCGAGAGCGGCTGGAGCGCTGCTGCGAGGAAGCCGGCAAATTGCTCGAGGAGGACGGCGATCTGGCGCTCATGCGTGAGGTCGCCGGGAAGGGCGAGAAGCAGTACCTCCGGACGCGCAACGCGGCGAGCGCGGAGAGCGTCAAGCGGGCCAAGATGATCGCTGGGGAGGGTGCAGTGGGGGCCACGAACATGCTGTTCTGGGATGCGGTGGAGGGAGATATGGAGCAGCGGCGGCTAGAGATGTTGAAGGTGGTGGGGGGCTTCAGACCGGTGGAGACGGTGTTCGAGGTCGGGCGGAGGGGAGGGACGATGACGGAGACCGGAGAGGTGATCAAGAAGCAGAGGGCGAGGATAGAGGCGAGGGCAGGGACGCAGGCGCAGCGGTTGGAGCAGGGCGAGCAGGGATCGCACAATGCAGTCGTGAGACTCCAGGGTGCGGTAGCGGGACAGGCGGAGGAAGAGGAATCGGATGACGAGCTCGAGCTCACGCAGCCAGCTGGCGTGGAAATGGGCGACGCATCGGATGACGAGCTCGACCTCACTTTCACCGCACCGACCGCGCCCGTGTCTAAAGCCGCGCGCAAGAGCGGCGACGCCTCCTGGCAAGACGCCGAGCACTTCATGTCCTACACCCCCACCACCTACAACGCGGCCGAGGACCGCGGCTACGGCGTCCACAGCGGCGGCACCGCCTCCTCCAACCACTTCGTCACCGCGGCCAAGGACGCGACGATGGATCTTGCCAACGACGAGAGCAGTGCGTTCAAGGAGGCGAGTAAACCGGGCCTGCGCTGGGACAAGAAGAGCAAGAAGTACGTCCGGCAGGCGAACGACGAGGACGGGAGTAAAGGGGTGAAGTTCATTCGGGGGGAGAGCGGGCAGAAGGTGCCGGCGAGTATGAAGAGTGGGCGGTTCGAGGCGTGGAGGAAGGCGAACCGGGTAGACAGGGCGCCGAGGGTGGGGGAGATGGAGAGGGGTGGTGGTGCTGGAGCTGGTGGCGGTGGCAGTGGGGCAGGGGCGGGTGGCAAGCGCTTCAAGCACAAGCAGGAGCGGGCCCCGAAGGCCGCGGACAAGTACCGAGATGACTTCGAGGAGCGGAAGAAGAAGGTGGCGGTGGCGAAGGAGAAGAGGGTGGGGAGGTTCGCGGACGGCAAGGGAAAGAACGAGGTGAGGGGCGTGGAGGATGTGAGGAAGGTGCGGAAGCTGCAGGAGCGGCGGAAGGACAAGAATGCGCGGCCGAGCCGGCAGAGGAAGTAGGTAGCTGGTACAACGGGTTCGCTGGAGTCTCGAATGATGCGTGCGCTTGGGTGTTTGCCAAGAGATATTGTCATGAGTCGTGGTCCTGGGTGCCCATTCTCCTAAACCGCCACCCCTTGCACCACGCTCTGAGTTCCTCCAGCTCGGGTAACGACCGCTGTGCGACTGCCACTGTCCTCGTATGCAAGCCATGATACAGAGGATTCGATCCAAAGATGCAGTGCTGTCGCTTTCGAACCACGTAACGACGCCAAGCAGCGTCCAATGAGACGGGACCTCGCCTCCTGCAGTGTAATCCATGGTCCTCGGCCGCCCGCGTCTCCGGTCCTGGAGACTTCTTGCGGCGGTCTTTGCTCTCGCAGCGTTGTCGATCACGCTCCTACTCTATCGGCACAAGACCAGACTGCACGTTCTGCAACCGGACCTCTTCCACTCGACCCAGCACGGCCCCGCTGAACATCATTTCCCGTCGGAACAGACCAGGGGATACTGCAATGCCCACGGCTTCGCACCCTTCACACGCGGGTCGCGGGGGCAGCGCAAGGTGTATGACCTCTTCCTGCTGTCCACCGAGCTCGACTGGCTGGAGATCCGGCTGCACACGCTCGCGCCGCACGTAGACTTCTTCGTCATCGTCGAGGCGCGCACGACCTTCACCGGCCTCCCCAAGCCCGCTGTTCTCGAGGAGAACTGGGACAGATTCGCCCCCTATCACGATCAAATCATCCACCGCGTCGTCGAGGACACGGGGTCGAGCACGCGGACCTGGGACCACGAGGACTTCCTCCGCAACGCGCTGCTCTATGCCACCTTCCCCAGCCTCACCGATACGGCGCGGGAACCCCACGAGGGCGACGTCCTGGTCCTCAGCGATGCGGACGAGGTCCCGAAGCCGGAGGCTCTGGCTCTGCTGCGCGCGTGCGCCTTCCCGGACCGCCTGACGCTGCGCAGCGCCTTCTACTACTACGGCTTCCAATGGCTACATCGCGGGGAGCAGTGGGCGCACCCGCAAGCCACGACGTATCACGGCGTGGACCACACGATCCCGCCCGTGGACCTGCGCAACGGGGACCCCACGACCCACGGGCTGCTCTACGTCAACCATCTGGTGGCGTGGTGGCAGCGCGCGGACCTGTGGGGCGCGGCGTGGCATTGCTCGTCGTGCTTCGCGACGCTGGCGGAGATGCGGGGGAAGATGGCCGGGTTCTCGCATACGGGGTACAATACGGCCGAGAACCGGGATGCGCGGACGATGGTGGAGCGGGTGAGGTCCGGCCAGGATCTGTTTGGGAGGGAGGGAGAGTTGTATGCGAGGGTGGAGGGGAACCGGGATCTGCCGGCGTATGTGCTGGAGCATGAGGGGGAGTTTGGGTATTTGCTGGATCGGGATGGAGTGGATGCCGGGTTCACGGATGTTGGGGTGGATGGGGTGGAGGTGGCGGGGACTTGATCGGCTCGTGGGCTTGCCGGTCTGAATGGCAGCGTCTGGACTGCAGCCAGGATCTCCTCGATCGGCTGGACCATCAGATGCGCCACAAGATGGCCGTGCGGTCGAGTGGACTACGAACGGATCGAGTCTCACGGCTCCACGCACATCAGATGCGCTTGCGTTTGCAGATAGTAGTGGAGAGCGAGGGTAGAGCGAGGTCGGCGATGCATTCGCACTCGTAATCGTCCAAGGGCTCATGGGCGCGCAGGCAGCACCCAGCCCTTCGATCGCCTCACGGACGATGTGCTGCACCGTGGGCGGCGGAGAATCGGCAGTCAGCCCTCACGCTGTGTGCCCGGCGACGGTGTGCACGAAGTAGGTCGTGCTGGGACGATCGCCACGGCAGACTGTACCAGGACATAAGAACTTGCAGGCAGAGCTGGAGAGACGGAGCTGAAGCCGGAAATGGCAGTGCAGGAGTTTTGATCCACAGGCACGATCTGAAGAGGACGTGTATGTCGACACGTGCCCGCGGGCTGGAAGTCAGGTAGGGTTTGGCCGCTGGCAGGGTGTGGGCGGATATCAGCACCAACCATCTTCTGAAAAGTATGCCGGCAACGCCGTTTCACGCACTGCAACGAAGTTAGTCGAATGGCGATGCGCAGGGTGATAACGCATAGCACTTATCATGCCATGCAACTACGCGATCGAGGGTAGTCGTTGATAACTGAAAACTAAGCGCATTGTACGGCGGCAATATCGCAGTGATCACGTTTGGAAGTGTGAGTTTGTTGGATATCATTAGGATGGAGTGCTATGATGCACGAGCTACCAAGTACGCTCACTACTCTCCCCTAACGCCCAGGTCATAGGTCGTCGGAACCATGCCATCGTAAGATATAAATCATCTTTCACAGCTGGGGCTGAAAGTGATGAGAGTGCTGCAGGGGCTGCGTCTTGGATTGGTGGTGCTCGTGCACACGAATCTGCGCAAGTTCGTCGCCGGTCTCTAGGGTCCCCGTACGCGCCAGCAGAGCATCCAGAGGCGTCACCGTGGTGAGCATGGTCTCGGGCGTGGCGGTGACGTGAGGAGCCTATTTCATGAAACCCGCGTGCCCGTCGCCGTCGGAGTCCTTCTTGGGGTTGAGCTTGTCCATCAGGCTGGCCTTCTTGTGCGTGGTGCCGGTGGCGTCGTGGCCGTGCGTGTCGTGGGTGCCGTGGGTGGAGTGGGTGCCGTGGGTGCTGCTCAGGCCGCTGCCGGACATGTTGGTGCCGGAGGTGTTGGTCGAGTGACCAGTCAGGCCGGATGCGCCCATGGCGGATGCATCGTTGTCGCCGAGGGAGCCGCCGATCTGGCGGGGCTCGCCCTGGAAGCCGTCGTAGCGCTCCTCGCGGCCAGCCAGCACACCGCCCTGAGACTTGAAGTCGGCCATGCTGACGGCGGGGAGAGCGGACGTGGCGTGGTGCTGGGTGGCGTTGTGGTGGACCTCGTGGATCGGCACGGTCGTGTGCACGACGTGGGGCTCGATGGTCTCTGGTGGGGGTGTTAGCGACTCACGTGATACTGCGGGGTAACAACAAACAATGACAACATACCCTTGTTCACAACCGGCTGGATGGTCTCGTGGACGTGGTGGTGAATGTGCTCGCCGGCGACGACGGGAGCCATGGAGCTGGTAGTCTTACCCTCCACGCGCATCTGCTCGTCGTGGAACTTGGCCTGCTCGGCCTGGAGGCGGGCCTGCACCTGCTCGGGGCGGTCATGCTCGAACTGGCGGTGCTCGACCGGGATGATATTGTGGTGGTGCTGCTCCGGGAGGATCTCGCGATCGAGGACGGGCTGCACCGAGGTGTGGTAGTGGTCCTGGTGCACCTCCTTGTCGATAGCCGTCTGCACATCCTCGTGCTTGGTGCGGTTGATGGTCTCGTGCGTCACGGCCGGAGCGACCTTCTCGTGGACGGTGGTGTCATGGTGACCCGACTTGGTCCTGTGAGCGTGTCAGTGGTCGGTCAAGAGTCGAATCTGTCAGTGGCATCTCGTACATGAAGTCCTTAACTGCAGCCTTGGCGGAGTCCATTGTGGAGGATGTGTGGATGGGTGGTTGATTGGTGTGAGTGCTGTAAGGTTTCTTTGAGGAGATGGAGGGGTGGATGAGAGTGGTGTGTTTGGGAGAGAACGCGAAGATGTAAAGGAAGGTGACTTGTGATCAACCAGTGACGCGTTGGAATTGCGCGGACTTGCTTTCACTGGGAATGTACGTCACTGGGCAGGCTCCACCGTCTAAGCGCGTCTACGGAAGGAGCTAAAGTAAAGGATGGAAGGGGAGCGAAGGAGGACCAACGGGCAAGCGGTAGTGCTGCGTCTGGCCTCGCTCTCGCCGTGGCTGCTCCGCGAATGGGAGGCCAAGTCTGCGCCACCTCGCGGCGCGCCTGTGGCATGTGGTACCGCCATTATATGTCCCGGGTCCCATTCCAAGGCAGCGTCGACAGCGGCATGCAGGACGAGTGACCTCCAGGCGCCCCCGATGCTTTCGACTCGCATGATCGTCCATGCCCGCTCCCCCACTCGGCCCTTCTCTTGTCGTCAGCGTGCATGCTTCCGTCATCACGGGTGTTTGTGTGGCACGAGATTTTCGGCGACGTTTTGTGGCCCGCGTCCAGATCGTCTGTCCACGTTGCTCCGCACTGTGCCCTGCCACAATCAGCGAGATCGCCTTTTAGGCATCGGGATCTGCGCATGGGCAGTGTGGCTTGTCTCTCCACCATTCCGGTCGGCCGCCCTACTCTCCCAACCCATGTGCATTAACACATTCCTGTCCCGCTCCAATACCACACGGAACGATGACGTCCTCTTGATTGCCCTCCACCCTTGCGCAAGCTCCAGCAGCTGTTGCACGGACCCGCGCGATCGTTGTGGGCACAACCCGCTTCCGGAGACAGCCTCCCATAGTGTGCGGTGATCGTCGCCACGGACTGCCACATTAGCGGACAAACGCCACGAACCCGCGGCTTGATCCGATCTAGTGTGGCGTCACCTCCGTGGACAGACCTAGACCGCCGCGGAGAGCGAATGGGTGCCACGTGCAGGCGACACAAGCCTTTCCTAGACGAGCGTTTCGAGCCGTGGTGACGCGGGCCCGGAGGGAGCTACGGATTTGACGCCGCCACCCGCGGGCCATTGAGCTATCACCACCCGAGAACTCACTTCCAGTTACTCCTGAGCTGAGGAAATCGAGATAGGAGTGCTCAGAGGGAGCAGGCGGTAGCAGGAGAACGAGGACACATCAGAGTCTGCACCTGGGAGGCATCGAAGCAATATGTCGAACCGCAGCCCCCGGGACCGCTTGCAGAAGCTGTTCGGGCACAAGCAGGAGAGCAGGGATGCGAAGCGAGAAGATCCCGTCATCAGCACCCCGTCACCGCCGGCATCACCAAGCGGTGCAGCTGGAGGCCGTGGTCACGTTCGCCAGAGCAGCTCACACAGGAGCCTCCGCGACATCATGGCCCACGGTAAAGGTTGGCGTCTCCGAGATAATCTTTAGAGGCTTTGCTGACGGATTCGGACAGGATCTAATCGAGTCTCGCGAGTCGACAACCGGAGAGCTTCCAACGTGGCAGACTTCGCTCCGCCTGCGACCACGACGGTAGCCGCGCAGCCGGTAGTGCAGCCAGCATTCCAGCCATCATCACAAGTAGCAGCGACCAGGGCGATGTATGCGGATCAGGACATGCGACTCCCTGACGTGGCTCACCCCAGCAGGCTGTCCACCGACCTGCAGCATCTGACCCTCTCGGACGCTGCAGGCCGAGAGCCGCACAGCGAGGATGTCGCAGACCGCAACATCACCACGCGCAAGCCCTTCCCGAACGGGATGGCGGCCCAGCGGCCAATGTCCGAGGCAGTCTCCGGGAACACGAAGCCACTGATCCCGCAGACCAACCGGCATTCGGAGGATGTGGCGGATTGGAACATGGTGCAGAACGAGCGGCCGATGACCGGTTCCTCCTACGACCAGCCATCGCCGCTCAAGGTCAAGCGCAAGTCGGTCCGCGGGCGCGCGGGGAGCATCGGGTCACCTCTCACGCCTGTCACCAGTCGTGGACTGAATCACAAGCAAGACAACTCGGATTTGAGGAGGACGTCGGTGGAGGGGGCCACGCGGTCGCGCAGTCCACAGATCCATCACCGTGACCCAAGATCCAGCGGCGATGCGGACAGGCACAGAATCAAGCGGTCCAGCTTGGAGAAGCCGCTGCCCACCCGACCCTCCGATGAGTTCGCCGCGGACCTCGAGAACGACCAGATCGTCCGCCGCGATTTGGGCTCCGCCAGCCACCCCGGCTACACCACCGAGCTCGCGGACAAATCCGTGGACCTCACCGGCATCGTCGACCTCTCCAAGACCGAAGACGCCACCCTCCACGAACGCTGGGCGCCCGCCGTCACGCACGAGACCGTCGTGCAGGACATTCACCACGTGCGCGAGGAGCGCATCACGCGCGAGATCCACACGCACCACTACTTCCACCGCGTGCTGCCTATCATCGACATCGAGGTCCTGCCCGCGCGCCACTTCGCGCCCATCGAGGGCGGGTACGCCGAGATCTCCGCCGACGAGGTCCCGGGCCGCACGGGCGCGAACGCGCAGTGGTTTATTGCCGAGCTGGCTTCCAAGGGCCTGCCGAAGAGCACAGGGCCGATTGTGCCGGAGCGCTTCACGGCGCGGACCTTCGCGGGCACGCAGGGCGATTACAAGGAGTCCGTCGCGCCCGAGGGCCATCCGCGAACGGAGACGACCTGGGTCTACCCCCCGACTTTCTACGAGCCGGGCGCGGTGGCCAGCGGGCAGACCTACCCGTTCTTCCTCGGCTCGCCGGACTCCCGGGACGACGGGCTGCGCGCGCGACTGCCGCACGGCGAGGTCCTGGGCGTGTCGCCGTTGCTGGCGATGCAGAGGCGCGAGCAGGCGGGGGCGATGCAGGGCGGTGGATACGCGGGCGGAGGACAGGCGGCACCGGCGGCTGTGCCGCAGCACAAGAGCATGGGAGAGGCGCCGCCGGCCGTGCCGCAGCACAAGATCTTCCCCGCGGAACTGGTGGACCGGTCAAGGGCTGTGCCGGGCCGGGGCGGGAGATGAGTTGCGTGGGTGTACGAGTAGGGAGGAGTACGTGTGTTGCTGGACTGTAGGAGTGTACGCGTTGGCGAGCGAGCGAGCGAGCGAGGCGTCCCGAAAAGGCTGCGGGTTGTATTCCGGCGAGTAGTGTATTATAGCGGATCACTTGAACAATGGAATGGCTGTGTGTCTTCCGAATGGTCTACCGATTGCGCGTCTTCGATGGTTCTTGTGTATGGTGGCTATATGGCTTGGGGGGCTAATGGAAGGGCACACATGAAGCATGATTTACTACCACCCATTGTCCACGAAGTCATGAGGCGCTGGCCTGCTAAGCGCTTTGCTTGTCTGAGTCGTCATGACAGCCGGTGGTCTTCCGAGGTCTACTTGGCTTGGGTTGGGCTTGAGCCACACAAATGTACGTTCGCAGTACATGTAGTCAGCGCTGCGGCTTGGCCACCTGTGCCGAGTCATACATCTGGAGGTAGTACAGCCGGACAGCGTGAACTGTAGCTCCCTATACGGTCACTGCCTCTTACGCGGACTTGCAGCCCGCCCATGCCCTGCTCAGCAAACATTCTCCATCCTCTCCGTGCCTAGAATGCCTGGGGATCTTGTGCGGTACTTGCCCGGAATCTGATGATGCAATTACATACCGTGGCCTGCGAGCCTCCTCACTACATACGCTGTCCGTAGACCCTTGCCGAAGTCTCCTAGGGTGACCTTACCCGCTACAGATGAACATTGCCTCTCGCGTGCTGAGCACGTTGTCCACTAGATCCCTCCACCCCGTAGGCTCACACCGCTGTCGACTGCCAGATCGCAATCGATTGCCGCCCGCCCTGGCACCTCAATCGAAGCCCGGGTGGCGCGACCAGCCTTCAAACTGGTGGCCGCGTGGATACCGATCCAGGCCACTGATGCCGAACTCTTCGTACAGCGATGCTCCACCGCTGCCGCCACCGCCACCTGCGAGGGAACGGATCAGTCAGTCACTGACTGTAAACGGCTTCCCGCTCCATTTGAATCCTGAGCACACGACTTACCCCACGGCGCACTCCAGCGCCCCTAATCAAGCGGCTGTTCCGAACACGCATCCCCGTACGTTCTCTCGTACGCGCTAACGCGGCTGATATCCAGGCTCAAGCCCCGACCGTCGCCTAGCAGCTCATCTTTAGTGACCGCTAGCAGGCCCTCAGCTCGGTCACTGGTCTTACCCAGAGGTGTAAGTAAGCAAATCAATCAAGTCAACAGCATAGGCTTGAATTGACTTGAAGCTGGTTAGGTCTAACTTGACTTGATCAACTGTAGGCTTGATCAAATCAACTAAGTCGTTTAAGCCATTAGTATGAGAGCAACCTCGACTTGAATTGACTTGATGCCAAGCCTCAATCAAGTCAATCAAGTCGCTTGAAACGGCTTGCTTACTTACAGGTCTGGTCTTACCATGTTGATGGAAATCCTGGAGGAAGGGCCAGGCGTCGACATTGGACCCATTCTCCACATCATTATTGTACGCCGCGCGGGCAATGGGGCGTTGCGACTGGCCGCCGTAGTTCGGCCCACTGCAGCCATCGCCGGGACGACGCGGGTTGGAGTCTGGACGGGGCAGAAAGTCGTTGGGGTCGTCGCCCCAGAGTGGGCCGGAGTCGTCTTCAATGAGGGGGGGGTGGTCGTACGGACTGTCGTACAGGTGGTGTCCAACGCTGGAGTTGTAGTCGCTGCAGTAGCCCCAGCCGTAGCTCATGGTGCAAGTGGCCGTGTGTGTCGATCCAGATGGTTATCTGCAGCCTTGCGGTGCGCAGGACTTGTGCTTTGTGGTTGATGCCGATCCGCGTTGTTGTCAAGGTGTGATCGAGGCTGTATTGAGAGACGAGTGCGCAACAAATCATGCAGTCGTTTGAATCCCACGCCTCTCCTGCCGTTACTGTTAGTAGGCCTGCAGTAATCACTGTGATGCCGTCGTACTCGTGGACTCCATATTCCAGTCAACGCACTCATGCCTTCCGAAACCAGTCAGCGTCTCGTCGATACTTCTCTACGGTCGATAGCTGAAGCTTCATGCCCGAGGAGACAGCGATGGGCCGTCAGTCACGGCCGCCAACCCTCACGCTCCTAGAACCCGAATCGTCGCGGGCCACCGAACCCATGGTCGCGCATGTAATTGTTGAATCTGCCCATGCCTAAGCGTTCGGCGAAGCGATCGCGCCGGCTCCCTGGAGCACGTCAATCAGCCGTCGACCCATATGGTCTTTGCTCGCCTCCGAACACTTTCGCTTACCAAACGGCGGGTTCCAATTGCCCCCGTAATCAAACACCGTCGAGTACGCATCGCCGTACGTTCTGGAGTACGGGTCAATTCCGTTAATGTTGAGGCCGAGGCCAAGATCCCGAGCTAAAATGGTGTATCAGCTATCACTGGACTTCTCAGCGCCGGGGAGCCAGGGCGTCGACGCATACGGCGAATACGGTCTGGTGCGTAGGCCGGATAGGCCTGGCGGAAGTCTGGGTTGTTGCTGTCGTAGAAGTCGTAGTCGCCTACTCCGTAGCCGCCATAGCCGCCCCAGTCCCAGCCGCTCATGATGGGAGTGGAAGTCAATTCGTCGGATTGGAGTCTGGTGTGTCTTGGTGTTTTGGTTCGAGGGGCTGTGAAGTGGGAGTGATATGATTATGGACTGTGTCGATGTACGGATGTGTGTGCATTCGTAGGCGTGAACGCAGGGATGTACATGGGTTCGTCGACAGAGGGGTCGTTCCTTCTGTCACTGTTAGCAGGCTGCAGTGAACGTAATCATCCGACTCTGATCAATAGGTCAGGTCTGCTCAAGTCTCACGTTACTCACTTGTGACGGCGCCCATGGAATGCCTCATCCCCAGGCACTGCTCAAGTGGCCATGGTGTGGTCATGAAAGCACACGCTGCACTGTCTGGATCATATTTACTACTCCGAAGGGCTTGTCACTGCTGCATTGACACTCCACGAGGCTGCTCAATTGCCGGGCATACTTGCTGCAATGCTCGGCACTTTGCAGATCTGACGCGGATGTCGCATGGACGCTCAATAAAGGGACACGCTGGTAGGTCTGTCATCTCCGCCATCATCCTACCCGTACCAAGTCTTCACCACCACCTGTACGGCGCATCGCGGTCTCGGAGATCCGGGTACCGGGCCATAGCACCTTGACCAGAGCGGTCGAAGAGCGACTGGGCTCTGCCCGAGAAGATATCGTCATCGTAGTCCCCTGGACATCCCGCGGTCAGCGAAGCTCGCGCAAACCGATCCGATATACGCACAAGCAGCTTGGTGATGCGAATAGCCCTGACCATATGATTTCTGACCGCGGGCACTGTTGATGTCGAGGCTGAGGCCTCGGCCGCCTCGAGCTAGATAGACATGCGTCAGCACGCTCAATGGCTTACTGTTGCCCATGAGTGAAGGTCTTGACTGACCTGGCTGCTGATAGTTCTCGGACATGCTGTTGCTGCCATGTGGCGGCTCTCGAGCATTCCGGAACGCGCGCCGGAAGGGTTCCTGCTGCCTGCCACCGTAGCTAGGGCCACGCGAGCCATGGTTGTCATAGCCGGGTTGCCGTCCTTCTCGGGGCGCACCGGCCCCGTAGGGCGACAGGAAGCTCGACTCGTTCCAGCCACTGGCTGCCTCTAGTGGGAACAAGTCCTCGAAGCTGTACATAGCAGAATGTCCTCTTTCAGCCATATCTTGCTTCTTTGTCGCGTATGCTATCCTCGGGTCCTGGTTGATGGAGTGCTGTGATTGTTGTCGCTGTGAGAGTGTGCTGAGTGGCGGATCTGTCGGCTTCGAAGAGGCGGTGCTGGTAAAGTCTCGGTTGTAGTATCTCGAAGGGCATAACAGAGCAGTGGATGCGTTGATGTAGTCCGCGCGCGGCAGTCTTCACTGTCGGAGAGGTTTAGCGCCTACACTTGGGAGGTTCCATTGACTGATCCCACATGTCTCGTGCTTGCCGCAGGATGAGCACGGCGAGTTTGGGCGCCGGAGTCTGTAACACATCAGCACCTTGTCTCAATGTCAATTAGTGAGAGGTGTCGTGGCAGGCCTGTGCCGCTGGTAACGGCGAGCTGTTACTTCGCACGCGATATCGAGCTATTGCGTTACGGATCACTGAGCGTTGACGAGACGGTCATTGCATGAGCGTACAGCTTGATAGCTATTCGAATCAGCAGCACCACCTGCAGCATCAATGAAGACCAACATCGCCGGATGTTGAGCGCCCTTGCCGGGCATGGCGATGTCCAGCGTCGAGTGCCATGCATAATTGTGCACGCATCAATGTCATGGGGCGTGGTGCCTACGTCTTCTGGCTCAGCAGTGCCGTAGGCGACAGAAACGTCTCTGCCGATTGGCGGCAGGGGTTGAACGCAGGCGCTCTGTTCTCGCGGCCAGGGCGTGACACGCTTCTACAGATTAAT
This sequence comes from Teratosphaeriaceae sp. CCFEE 6253, assembly GCA_033119285.1. Lineage (NCBI taxonomy): Eukaryota > Fungi > Ascomycota > Dothideomycetes > Mycosphaerellales > Teratosphaeriaceae > Teratosphaeriaceae sp. CCFEE 6253. The sequence continues at coordinate 26,188 of JAWDJV010009523.1, forward strand.
GGAGCGCACACGTACCCCAAGTCTGATGAGCTAGGCCGGGCCATTGCAAGCGCAGCCGTACGACAGCTGGCGCTCTTTGTCGATCACCCCTCGATGCCTGGTTCCGTAGTGTAGGCATGTCGCCACCGGTCAGACCCCGGGCGGGCATGGTCCGTCGTCGATGCTATTCTCACAGCTGCTGGCGGACGGCTCTTGCCGTCCGGCAAATGGACTCAGATTGCGTGGGAGCGCTGAGTGAGAGCAAGCATCGAGCACTCGAGCCATTGCGGCTTTCTCCCTGGTAAGGCATAGCGTGAAGAGCAGTCCGCTGCCTTCCAGCCAGATACTCCGCGCTGGGCGCATTCTATGGTTGAAGCTCCGTATGCGTGGTCCAGCACTATGGCCGGCCTCAAATACCGCTCTCCGAATCGAGTTCCAGTGCGCGTTGCTTGGGCAATATGCAGCGAGTGTAAGTGACATGGCAGAGCCATCGTCTTCCGCATATCGAAACCATACGACGATGAGTGTCGTGCTCGGCCAGCTGTCTCGTCTACGAGGATGCACTCAACGCGCCGTCGAGCCGGCTAGGGACATGTCGGCCACGCATGGGCGCGGCAGTGCCAACAACTACCTAGGTACTGGGACAAATGTCTCTGGGGATTCCAGGTGAGTAGTCCAGGTGTTCCGCGCTCTCCAGCAGATGATGATCTGGTATGTGCAGATGCTGTGTTCGCTCGCGAGGAGATGGAGTCGCTCCCATGTCGGCCATGACTCGCGTCTGCCAAGGCGCATGCAGGGGCGCACACTGGACCTCTTTCTCTCTCTGCTCCTCATCCTCTCGTAGTGACGCGGGCAATGCCCTGGAGCATGTACGGGTGCGGTCGAAGAGCACGCACGACCTGAGGCTGCCCAGCACGGACTGCTGGGCGGGTGGGCCTCCAGGTACGACCTTCCGGATTGCTCAATTCAGCTTGCCGCCAACGCCTATAGCATCTCCACCCAAAGCTACAGGTACATGTAGGTACCTCGTACATGTACTCCTTCTCCATCCGCTGAGATCGTCAGCTGCGAGTCCCCTCATCACCCTCCAGCTGCACCGCTACAAACTCTATTTGGCCAGCACTGACTCCAGACTCGCCATGACACCCGCACCCATCCTCCTCGAAGCCACCGCCGACTCCAACGGGCACACGGCAAAGCGACAGCGGACCGAGACCGGCAGCGACATCGCCTCCCTCATCGACCGCCTGAAAGCCTACGGCAACCCCGGCCTCCACGTCACCCCAGACCACCGCATCGAGCTCCGCCCCACCGAGATTCCCCACCCGACCCCCCGTGAAGCCCTCCTCCATGTCCGCTGCACGGGGATCTGCGGCAGCGACATGCACCTCTGGCACCGCGGCGCCATCGGCCCCCTCGTCGTCGACCGGCCCTGCATCCTCGGGCACGAGCCCTCCGGCGTGGTCCTGGCCGTCGGGTCCGAAGTCACCGGCCTGCAGCCCGGCGACCGCGTGGCGATCGAGCCCGGCGTGCCGTGTCGGAAGTGCTGGCTCTGCGACGCCGGGAAGTACAATCTCTGCGAGGACGTCAAGTTCGCCGGCGTCTGCCCGACCGCGGGGACGATCCGCCGGTTTATCACGCACGACGCGCGATACTGCCACAAGCTGCCGGCGTCTATGACGTTCGCTCAGGGGGCACTGGTCGAGCCGCTGTCGGTTGTCTTGCACGCCATTAAGCAGTGCGGAGGCACGATTGGCGTGGGCAGACCGGCGACGATCTGTGGTGCTGGGCCAATTGGGCTCTGCGCGCTCGCTGCAGCTAAAGCTACTGGAGCGTGGCCATTGGTGATTACAGATGTGGACCAAGCGAAGCTGGACTTCGCCAGCAAATTCGTGCCTGGCGTTCTTACATATCTAGTCGACACAACAAAGACTCCGGCGCAGTGCTCAGAAGAGATCCGAGCTTTGTATGGCTGCGGCCCGCGGGATCTCGAGCGAGCCGGACCCTCGGCCACGGAACACCTCGCGCCCAGTACTGTTCTAGTGAGTATCTTACCAAGCAGACCCTTTGCACGCCAATGATTATCTGCTAACACCAGTACCCACCACCGCAGGAATGTACCGGCATCGAGAGCAGCGTCATCACCGCCTGCTACACCTGCCGCCGCAACGGCACCGTCATGGTCGTCGGCGTCGGGCGCAGCATCCTCAACGGCCTGCCCTTCATGCAGCTCAGCCTGGGGGAGATCGACCTGAAGTTCATCAACCGCTACTCCGACACCTGGCCCGCAGGCATCAACGCGCTCGCCGCGCACCAGGTCCTTGATCTGGATGCGCTGGTCACGCACACGTACCCGCTGGAAAGCGCTGTGGAGGCGATGGAGTTGTGTGCGGAACCGGGGCAGCCGACGATCAAGGTGCAGATTGTGGATGATACTGTCGTTGAGATTTGAGGGCTGAGGTTGATGAAACCCGTTGTGCCGACGATCGAGACTGGGCTTATAGATAGGATAAACTACAGCTGCGTTTTGTAGAAATCGCCGACTGGGACGCAATTTACTCGAGCGAGCTCTAGCCTCCTTCGTACGGAGTCTTCCGAACTGACATACATGTCAAGCTTAACACTCCATTATTGATGTGAGACCTGCATGCATGAGCGTTCAGGGATGGCACGGTACCTTGCAGGACGGGGCGGGAAGCATGTCATCGTCTCCGCACCGCGGCGCTCGGAGCTGCCATTCTTGTTGCACCTCGAACCTAAGCATGGACGACGGGACAGGAAGAGGATGATGCTGCGGCAGTAGTCACTCCAGCCCCGTGCGACTTCCAACTTCGCCGACGAGATGATCCCCGCGACGGTCTCTGCCTCCCATTCGTCGGCGGTCGCCAGGCCACTCTGAGGACTCCCAATCCATGGCAGACCTGGACCTGATCGCCTACAGCGCGGCCGCCTTCCTGTGCGCGCTCTTCGTGCTCGAGTATGGCGCCGACAACTTCATCGACCACACGGCCGAAGTGGCCAAGCGCACCGGCGTGCCACAGACCGTCATCGCGCTGCTGACGGCCGGGGCGGAGTGGGAGGAACTCGCCGTCGTGATCTTCTCTCTCGCCCAACACCCACCGGCGCTTGCGCTGGCGCTGGCAAACATCGTCGGATCCGCCATCTCGAATAACTTGGGCGCCTTCTCACTCGGGTTGCTCTTCCACAAGGCCAGCGAGGGCCCGGTGGTCTTCGACCGCAGCGCGAAGCTGTACACGGTGTTGCAGTTGGCCGTCACGGGGCTCGTTGCCGGACTGCTGTGGTTCGAGTCCCGGCTGAGACGCAAGCTCGCCGGCGGACTGCTCATTGCGCTTTTCGCATTCTATCTGGTCTCTGTGCTTTGGGCGATTGGGAAGGGCCGGCTAGCTGCGCCAGAGCTGTCCGACAGCGAGGATGGCGATGACACGGATTCTGAGGAAGGATCTACAGACGCTCCGGATCACCCCAATGATGAGCGACCGTCGAACGGGGCGTATGGGACATTCGGCACGGGCAACTACGACACGAGTCACCACAGCGCCGATCAAATCGTGGTGAAGTTCCAAGGCAACCCGCTCAGGCCAACCAGCTCTTCTCCGTCCCGGTCGAGCTCAGTCGTGTCAGACCGTGCCGAGATCGCCCCTTCCCACTCTCCGAGCCACCACTCCTCGGCGCCGCTCCTAGCAGCCCGTCCGCTCCCCCACCATCCAAACCCCAACCAGCGGGGCATGGCCTACCATTTGACAGGCCTGGTCCTTGGCTTCCTCGCCCTCACGCTGAGCGCCTACGTGCTGTCCCACACGGCCATCACCCTGGTCACCCAGCTCGGCATCTCCGAGGCCCTCTTCGGCGTCGTCATCCTCGCGATCGCAACCACGCTGCCGGAGAAGTTCGTCGCGGTCGTCGGGGGCCGGCGGGGCCAGACGGGCATCGTGGTCGCGAATACGGCCGGCAGCAACATCTTCCTGCTCACGCTGTGCCTGGGGATCTTCTGGCTGTCGACGGAGGAGGGTACCGAGGGCAGGTCGGTGAACGGCGTCGAGATTGCAGTCATGCTCGCCTCTTCGCTGTTCATGACGCTGTCTGTTTGCGTTGGTAGGAGATGGGTCCGCTATGTCGGTGGGATCATGCTTGCGGCCTACGCCGCGTTCGTGGTTGTGGAGTTTGCATTGATCCGGCGGCCTCATGCGCCACCGCCCTGACGGGAACCAGAAGTGTGGAAGTGCCAATGGACATGCACAGACGGCCGGATCTTGACCGACCACAAAGGTGCGCCTGTCGGTACCGGTGCATCATCGACGTGCACCACCGGGCAGCATGGTAACGAAGTGTCAAGAGGTCTGCTGGTCGCGAGGATGACCGTGAGGCTCAAGCTCATCTGTGAAGTGTGGGCAGACGGTTCGAAGTATGGGTCCACAGCGTGGTGAGCATGGCCTTCGCAGATCTGCACATCTGTTCAGATCGCCCTTCGCCATGAGAGGATGCATTGTGGCAGGAAGGCGGCATGATCTGTTGGTGCGCTGAAGACTGATGGAGTGCAAGGGTCGATCCGGCATGCGCTGCGACATCGACGAAGATGGCGGAATCTGAATCTTGGCAAAAGTCGTAATGATCAGACGTCTGTGTTACTATCATAAACCATGAATGCATTGCTGAGACCACAGCGATGTAGCCGGAGGCTGCACTACATGCGTGAACCGACAAGGCTACCTTCGAGCATTCCCAGACTTGCCATTGCAAAGGCTCCCTGGAGTTGCGCATAGCGCTGGACTCCTACTTCAGCACTCTCTTGTACTCTCCCGGCTCCTGTGATATCGCGTCCTTCGTCTCGGAGGCTGTTCTCTCGCTATTCCGGACCTTGCAGTCATTCGCTTGCTATGTGCTGCGTGCCCGCCACATCGGTACGAGCTGCCATCCAACTGGCCGCGGGCAGCTTGACAGGCATGACGAACTCTCTCCGGCGTGATCGCACGACCGGCCTATCCTCATCTCACTCTCAGAACTGAACATCTTTCCCAGTAAGCGACCCAGCCTCCTTCTGTGCCTCCTGATCGCCTTCCATCGGCGGCAACGCGAACGGCTGAATCACAAACTTCCTCCTGCTAAGCGTAAATGCCAGGTCGGCGCCCGTACTGTTCCCGGCCCCCGCGCCGCCCACGCCCCGCTCGGTATCGATGGGCAGCTTGTGCACCCTCAACATCCCCTGTGGCGGCTCATCCACAGCGCGTCCGCCGCGGTCCTCGGAGACAGTGCTCGAGGCGTCCATGAGGTGCGGGAAGGGCGTCAGCTCCAGCACGCCGTCGCAGAGGAGCTCGGCCCAGCGCACGAGGCCTGTGCGGCGGGGGTAGAGCTCGAGGGGGAGTGTGATCATGGCTGTCAATCGGGACCGGTGCTGGGTTGTCAGTGCCCGTAAGGCGTGCAGGAATCGGAGGAAGTGCTCTGGAAGGCTTGCTTGAGCTGGCCAGATAGCAGGGCTGAGGATGCTGGGTATAACGAGCCGATGGACTGCATGAGGCGGCGAAGATCTCAATACTTCTGTCAGGGACTGCAATATAGGGTCGAAAGGCTTAGGCCCCGGTCTCAGCGGGATGGTGTTGATCTTCGCATCCTCGGGAATGATGAGACGCTTGCTAAGGTCGAAACGATGTGGGAATGATGTTTGTTGGTCTGGAGATTCCGACCCGGAATCACTGCGAGGTGGAGGGGCTGTACTTACCGTTAGCATCAACAGGAAGCGAGGCTCCAAGATACGCCTTGGGTTCTTGACGCAGATAGTGCCTGGTCTGGACTACGAACACACCTCTTTCTCCTGTCTGGCCAAGCCTCTCATACCGCCACGCAATCTTCATTTTGTCGTCTGCGCTCGCGGCTTCCACTTTCCTCCGACCTCCCTTGTCATCAGCAGTGCCCGGCAGCTCTCTCACCCATGCATCCCCAACGCCAACGACATGCAAGGTATGCCCCTGGCATATTCCCTCGGCAGCGTAGAATCTCAGCAGGGCGCCCGCGAAGTCCGTCGTACCGGACTCCTCGATCAACAAGCTGGATCCCAATGCAAGTCCCGAGTGGCCACCGAGCACATCATCGAGAGAAGCGACACCAGTAGATGTGACCGGATGCGAGCTCAATGGCGAGGGCCTTATACCAAGCGCAGCGACAGTCGCCGTCGCGTTGTCAAGTGTTGCAGGAGGAGCGCTTCGGCCTATTGCAACATTGCGCTTCCGAAAGGCCATAGGCACGCTTGCATTGATGTCGAAGTCGATGCTTCCTGAACGTCGTGACAAAAAGTGAGGTCAAAGCTTGGCTGCCTCAGGCAACACTCGCCATACACTTGAGGTGTGCCCATCACATCTGGTCACCAACTCCTCGACGAATACAGGTCCCGCATCAGCCCTGGAATCTCAAAGGCGTTCCCCCCCGTTTCCTGCTTCTCCGTGTACACGTGGACATGATACCCCAGATCACAAATCCAACCACGGAAACGGGTATCTGTGCTGTCGTGAACGGAGGTATTCACCGTGCAGTAATAACGTATACGGAAAGGTCAACGACCAAATCCGACAAGTGCGTCCAGCGGAGCACGCGGCGCTGTTTCCCACGCTCGAGAGGCGATATTTCTGGTGCCAGCTGTTCGGACATCGTTCGAAGGCCACGGGCCCTATCATTGGCGACAACGTGGAGTTGGCCGATGGCTCAAAGTGCTGCCTCGCACTGCTCCTGCATTCAGCGCATCAGATCCGACGGTCTCCACTGTTCAGTGCGGTAGATGTTGGTGTCTGAACATCTTGATGCCATGGCATCGCTGCTGCTCTCGCTTGACCCGCTCTCGGGCCTCCTTGTGCTCAGCGACCGGACATCTAGGCCAGTTCCTTGCGGCGTGGGACGTAGCGAGTGAGCAGCGCATGAGGACATAGGACCAGAGGTTGAATCCAGAGCAGAGTCGCGCCATATAGTCGTCGACCGCTCTATGTCTGCTACCGCGTTGTCGCGTTTGTGCTCAGGAACAGAACGCATGCCGCTACGATAGCGGCAGCAACGACGGTGAACACCTAGCACACGACAATCAGCATAGCCTCCCATACGTCTCCACCCAAACCACTCACGATCTGCGTTCCTGTGCCAGTCTGCACGAGAGCTTGTCGTCGTGAGTATTTGTTCACCGTCGTGATATAATTGCTGAGGCCCGAAACCAGGCAGGCGACGGCCAGGAACCAGAACACGAGGCCGAAGGGCATGGCCACGCGCCGCTCAATGTCTGTGGGCTGGTTCTTCAGGTGGAAGGACATGATGATGGCCACCGCTACGATGGCCATGTACGTTGCGAGTCTCAGCCAGGAGAGGAAAGCTGTGATCGAGCCGAGGTCAGCCGTGAGTACTCGTCTTGCTTATCATCGTGGGCAGGGTCCGGACGCACTCCGCTCAGCAGCACAGTGGTCCCGAGCGTCCGAGTCGTCATTGTCGAACAGCAACGGTCCCAAATACGGCCGCTCGATAAATACGTGACGATCGTAGTCGTTACGCCTAGACGTATGTCAGTCTTGCTGCTCTTCGCATTCTGGTGGAAAACAAATGCTCACTGATGGACTAGCACCGGTCTGGCCTTCCACAGATTGTAGATTGGATTGTACGACTCGTGCCAGAACTCCAGATCCGCGTTGGACGCTCGCCTACTCGGTGCCGTGGCCATGGTCGCGCGGCAAGACGGCCAGAGAATCTCAGGCCAGTGTGAGAAGATGGATGATCGCGTGAGGTCGACGCGCTTACTCTGTAGAGTTGAATGGGACTGACGTCTGCAGTCTGGCGAAAGTGCTGGGACGTCGTGTTGGTGGGGCTATCATCAGCACCCCACGACGTCGACATCGGCCACGAACGTTACTTGCAGACTACCCAGCATAGGCATTGCAGTCAAGATGGTGCGACCCAACCCCCCTCATCAGCGCAGGCCACAACGCTGACCCACTCCCAACCAGTCCTCCGAATCCCGCCTCTACACCTTCT
>JAWDJV010009524.1:0-34104 GCA_033119285.1 Teratosphaeriaceae sp. CCFEE 6253
CCCGCCAGCATTGGGCGGACGACCGACACCGAGAAGAGTGTTCAGGCGGCCAGCGGTCTTGGTGTGCTGGCCTGGACCCGGGATGGCGTAGAGATCGTTGATGGCAGCTACCAGCTTCTGGACGACGTCCAGGGTGGGTGGGAAGACGCATGTGCCCATGTACACCTCGCCTTGTGGAAAGGCTTGCAGCACGAACTCGGTCGTGACGCCAAAGTTCTGACCGGCGCCACGTAGAGCCCAGAAGAGGTCAGAGTTCTCGGCCTCATTCGCGTGCTTAATCTCGCCTTTCGCTGTAACGACTGTAGCACCGACTAGGTTGTCGATTACGAGCCCGCGGGTACCAGACAGAGCTCCATAGCCCCCGCCCAGCGTCAGTCCGCCCACACCCGTGTCGGCTACAGTCCCGCCCACAGTCGCGAGCCCGTGCGGCCAGGCAGCCTGGTCGACATCGCCCCACAAAGCACCGCCCTGGACGTGCAGCTGGCACTTGGCCGTATCGACTTCGACCTTCCGCATACGTCCGAGGTCGATGAGCAAGCCGCCGTGAGTGCTGCTTGCTCCCGCGGTCGAGTGCCCGCCACCTTTGACGGCGACATCCAGACCGTGCTCGCTTGCATATCTGAGGGCGATGGCGACCTCTTCAGAGGAAGTGGGCACTACAGCCACACCTGCTTTCTCGGTGGCGGCCTGGGACCAGCGTTCGATGGAAGCTTCGTAGCCGGGATCAGAGGCCTCCAGGACGCTGGCTTGGGTACCTGAGAGGACCTCGCGAAGCTTGTTGATGTCGGTCATCGTGACCAGTCGGCGGTGAGCGCCCATGACGTGAATGTAGTGGTGTTGGGAGTGCCCTAGGCTGTACGAGCATCGGGTGTGCAGTCCAAGAGTGTGTTCCGGAGACTGTCATATGAGGAGGCAAGTCTGGGCTGATCCCGATCCTTCAGCTGAAAGACTGAACCGATCTGTCATTCAATTACTGCAATCACATGCGGACAGCAGGCACTTCTTCGGGATTGAGGACGTGAATGAGCAACGAGAGTTCAGTAGGAGCGAAGACTGAAACTCATACGACCAGTACGACATACTGGTACCTACCAAAGACCCGTCCCAGCGACAGCCGGTCGGCTAGAATGTGAGGCCGAGGAAGGATTGAGGTCTCGGCGGGACAGGCAGCTCGTACCTTACCCTCAAAATGGCGAACGAAGCTCTGGCATGGCGAGCTTGATGTTTTACATGTATGCCCCATCCAAGGGAAGTCTATCACCAAAGGATGGGCAAGGCATGATGTTGGTGCACTCGATTGTGACGAACGTGTTGTTGTGGCAATGCAGACTGAAACAGACGAGCGGCAACACAGCCTCGCGTGAGTCATGAACCTGACACCAGGCAAGCCTCTTCACATTAGGCAACCTCACAGCACTCGTTCGTGTGAACAAACACCCGCTCATCGTGACTTGCGAAGACTTGTCGACTCATAGCTTACAATGGCGACGTGTGACCGTTTCCTCTTCCCGGAGACTTTCCTCACGACGCCGGCCAAGGACATCAAGGTCCACCGCATTGATTTCGACCAGGTCGGCCTTCCACAATACCGTGGCTGCTACGCGGTCCTCCTCGACAATGTACTCACTGTGGATGAGTGTCACACCTTCGTCAAAGCCGCCGAAGCAAGTACGACCAAGGGCTGGGAGAGAGCCATGATCAAAATCGGTGGCGGACGCCAAGCTCTCATGGAGGACGAACGCTGCTGCGGCCGAATCATATGGGATTCCTCAGACATTGTCGACAAGGTGTGGAAGCGTATTGAGCACGTCCCCGAAGTGAAGGAGATTCTGCGCCTGGAGGATGTCCCGAAGATCTTCGGTAACGGGCCGATGAAGCGGAGCGATGTCTGGAAGTTCAGCAAACCGAATGAGAGGATGAGGTTCCTGAAGGTAAGGAATTGACTGCTCGGGATGTGAGGCGTTTGCTGAGACTTTTACCTGTCGCTCGTCAGTACATGGGCGGGGAGTATTTTCGGCCACATTGTGACGGCAGCTACGAGACGCCGGACCGGAAGGAGAGATCTTATTTCACGCTGCATCTCTACCTCAGCGATGCCAAGCCGCAGTCTGACGCCGATCTTGCCACCATAACCACCGAGCAGCAGGCCAGAGCAGCAAAATCCGAGCTGGTTGGTGGAGCTACCACTTTCCACTCCATCAACATGCAGCGGAAGTATGATGTCCTGCCACTCATGGGGCGCATCCTACTGTTCCAGCACCGCGACTTGCTACACAGCGGTGATGATGTGCTGCAGGGCGTGAAGTACACGATGCGGACGGATCTGATGTATGCCCTCGAGAGGAAGGCGGACAAGGAACCCGTCCGGGAGAGAACGACGGTACCTTCGCAACAGCGCGGGGAGGGGAGCGCCATCAAATATGCCGATGGCCTGGAGGAGGCTAGAACCTGGTTCCGGGTGTGAGAGAGCTGGCATGGTGTTCCCGCTCAGTCAGTAGTATCCCAGACCTTGTCGGGAAGGCTCTTATAAAGGGTATGACTCACCTGCAAAAGAGTGGTGGTGAAGCGCCGTCCAAATCGATATGATCGGAATTGAGTAGTACCCACGCCTCCTCACCATGTATTGCTACATTGGCAAGGAGACGCTGGTATGCCGCGTATTGCACTGAAGTGATCGTACGGCCGAAATTCGGCTTGTACACACAATCTTCGCACCGACTCCCATAGCCAAGCAGCCACACCGTTTTCACTCCGCGCAAGCACGGCGAGCCCGGTAGCAGACTGCAGGCTGAGTTTCTGATGCCGGATGCAACCATGATTGTCATGGTAGGCCCTCGCGAGCAGATGCCAGAGCCCGCAACTTCGACGAGCGGTTGGGAGGTAGCGTGCAGTGAAGATTACTCCGAATTTCCCATTTGCCAGATGTGACAAGCCCGGAGGCAGTGTCTGTGTGTGAGCAAAGAAACGCAGCATTGATGAGGGCGGCGCTTGAAGGCGCGAAGAAGGTGCAAGCAGAAGCTGGAAGTGTGAGCAAAATGTGCCCGAGTCAGGTGGTGCGACTAGATCCTCCCACACGAGTCGATTCGACGCGTGACTGCGCGAACTGGTGGCGTTCTTCGCGTCTGCCGCCTAGTGGTTCACTCACACATCCGACCTCCTGGGTATAAGTAACACATCTCCTCGCGGTTCTGTACATACATCTTCCGTCGCTGGCGAGGTAGAAGTCAACGGGAGCCTGGTGAAGGGGAACACAAGCTGGCCCGCATTCATATTGCCATTACATCTTCCGACTGCTTCCTTCGCACCCTGCCGTCATGTCGTCCATTGACAGGCTCTCGATCCAGGGCGTCCGCTCCTTTGACAACACTCGCTCGGAGGTGATCGCCTTCCACAAGCCGCTCACCTTGATCGTCGGCCAGAACGGCTGCGGCAAGACGACCATCATCGAATGCCTCAAGTATGTCACAACTGGCGAGCTGCCGCCCAACACGAAACTTGGCGGCGCGTTCGTGCATGACCCGACCTTGGCTGGCGAGAAGGAAGTGCTCGCTCAGATCAAGCTCTCCTTCAAAGACATCAAAGGCACACCGATGGTGTGCACACGCAATCTGCAGCTCACCGTGAAGAAGGGCAGTCGCAGTCTGAGCCAGATTGAAGGCAATATTCGCCAGCGTCGTGCCGGTGGCGAGCATATCTCGATGAGCCAGCGCACTGTCGAGTTGAACAAGCTCATGCCTGACTACCTCGGTGTCTCCAAAGCCATCTTGGACAGCGTCATCTTCTGCCACCAAGAAGACTCTCTCTGGCCACTGTCGGCGCCGAAGGATCTCAAGGAACGCTTCGATGCCATCTTCGAGGCGGTAAAATACACCAAAGCCATTGACAACATCAAGGTCATGCAGAAGACCCATCGAGTCAACCTGGATTTGATGAAGAAGGACGAGGAGGCCACGAAGCACAACAAAGACCGTGGCAAGAAGCTTGAGGCGCAGGCCACGAAGCTGAGTGAGGAGTGTGACACACTCCGCGTAAAGCATGAGGACTACGAAGGCTCCATCAAGCAGGCTGCGCGCAATGCTGAGGGGGCTTGGGCGCGGCTAGAAAAGGCCAATCTGATCGTCGGAGACCTCAAAGGCAAGCGAATCGTCCAGCGGACGAAAGAGGAGAGCGTACAGAGCCTTCGCGAGAATCTTGCCGAGATGGACGACTCGGACGAAGAGCTGCAGCGCATGCTGGAGCAATACGACGAGCGTGTGCAGCACTACGAGGGCGATCTCGAAGATCAGAAGGTGCAGTATGGCGCGATGACTGGCGATGTCAAGCAAGCTCGCGACCACGTCAGCGCAAAGGAGCGCGAATGTGGCTCGTACGAGGCTCAGGCTCAGCAACATGATCGCCAGCTAGCCAACCGCGAGAAGCTGATCAAGGAGACCGCTCGCAGCCACAAGATCCACGGCTTTGATTTGGAGCTCGATGACGGGCAGGTCGAGGCCTTCATGGATCGTATCACAAAGATGGCTCGCGAGCAGAACGCCAACTTCGAGCGCGCTCGGCGGGAGACGCAGGAGGAGTTGCAGGATGAGCAGAAGAAGCTCAACAGTCTCAATCAGGACAAGACCTCCACGAGCGGCCGGAAGGACGCCGCCAAGCAGACCATCGCCGCGAACGACCGCAAGATCAGCTCAGTCCAGCACGACTTGAATCGCATCAGCATTGACGAGGGTGCCAAGGCGACCTTTGAATCCAGCCTGCGCGAGACACAAGCGAACCTCAAGACTGCCAAGGCGGACTTGCAAACGGCCAACCTGGCGCAGAACGCGCAGACTGCCGAAGCCGAGCTTGACAAGCTGGACGCTCGCAAGGAAGCGTTGGACGCCGAGCTGGTCGAAGGCACAAGGCAGGCTGGGGAGTCGGCTCGCTTGGACTACGTGCGCAAGGAATTGAAAGAGCGCGAGCATCGCTTGGCGACCAACTCCGGCGCGTACAGCGAGAAGATCACCTCGCTCATTGGCAGTGACTGGACGCCGGCGACCGTGGAAGGCCGGTTCCAGCATACTCTCGAGCACAGCGGGGAGCAAGTCGTCGAAGCTGAAAGAAAGCGTGATGGCACCAGTCGCGAGAAGGAGCAGGTTGACTTTCAGTTCAGCACGTGTAAGCGAGATCTGCTGGCGAAGCAGCAGGCGATGAAGAAGGCTGCCGAACTCATCGAGCGGAAGTGCAATGTGAAGCCGGATGGCTACGTGGAAGAATTGCGCGGGCTTGAGGAGAGTCGCAACGAGTTGTACGCCGACGCCGAGTCCATGAAACGCCTCAACTCGTACTTCGATCTCTGCATCGGCCTTGCACAGAACCCGAAACATCCGGGTTGCAGGACATGTGGCCGTGGCTTCAGCAACGACAAAGAAGCTGCCAAGCTGGTCGATATCCTGAACAAGGAGAAGCAGCGCCAGCAATCAGGCGACACGCCCGACGACCTCAAGCAGTGCGTGGAAGCTCTCGAAGCTGCTAGAGCAGTGAGCTCTGACTTCGAAACCTGGGAGAGGCTGGGCGAGAAGGAAGTTCCGGCCCTGGAGAAGGAGAAGCAGAAGCTCATGCTAAAACGTGAGGAGCTGATCGAGCAGCTGGAACAGCAGGACAATGTCGTCAGTGAGCGTCAGGCAAGCAAGCGTGATGCTGAAGCTGTATCTCGCACGGTCCAGAGCATTGCCAAATTGCAGGTCGAGATCACCGGACTTATAGCTCAGGTGTCAGATCTCTCGGCGAAGCAGAAGTCGGCCGGCTTGTCGCGCGGGCTTGAGCAGATCCAGGAGGAATTCAAGAGGCTGAACGAAGATTTTCGCGGCAAGAAGAACGAGCTTTCGAAGATCAATGCCGAGATGGAGCGAAAGCGTAGCCACATTAATCGCCTGGAGCTTGAGAAGCGCGACGTTGAGGGCAAGCTAAGCACGGCAGAATACCAGCTGAAGGAGAAGCGATCGATGGAGCGTCAGATCGACGAACTCAAGGAGCTCAGCTCCGAGCAGCGCGACAGCATGAAGACGCTCGACAAACAGCTGCAAGATCTTATTCCTCAGCTATCGCAGGCTCAGGCCAAGTACGACGACACGGCACGTCGCGGTGCCGACAAGGACCGCGAGCTGCAAGCTCAGGCCAACAAGATCAACACCAGCCTGAACCAGCTCAAGATGGCGGGTCAGGAGATCGAATCGTACACCTCGCGCGGCGGGCCGGAGCAATTGAAGCGTGGCAAGCGTGACGTGGACAACCTGCGGAAGGAGGTGGAGCGCCTGCTTCACGAGCAGAATGTCATCGTCACTCACGTCAAGGATTTGGAAGAGGGCCTCCGCAACCATTCCGACACACGACGTAGTATTTCCGACAACCAGCGCTACCGTCGCGACCTGCGCCAACTCGAGCAAGTGCGCCAGGAGATCACCGAGCTCGAAACCCACAATGCCGAGGACGACAAGAAGCGTTACGAGAGCGAAGGCAGTCGATGGCAGATGCAGCGCAACAAGCTGGCCGCCGAGCAGGCCACGGTCACGGGTGCTCTGAAATCCAAGGACGAGACGCTGAAAGGCGTTCTTCAGGACTACGACACCGAGTACAAGAACTCTGCGCGCAAGTACAAGGAAGCTCACATCAAGGTTGAGACGACCAAAGCATGCATCGAGGATCTGGGCCGCTTCGGTGGCGCCCTGGACAAGGCCGTCATGAAGTACCACTCCGTCAAGATGGAGGAGATCAACAGCATCATCGACGAGCTCTGGCGCAAGACCTACCAGGGCACCGATGTCGACACCATCCTCATCAAGAGCGAGAGCGAGAACGTCCGGGCCAACAAGTCGTACAACTACCGCGTGTGCATGATGAAGCAGGATGCCGAGATGGACATGCGCGGCCGCTGCTCCGCCGGCCAGAAGGTGCTGGCGTCCATCATCATCCGCATGGCGCTCGCCGAATGCTTCGGGACCAAGTGCGGGCTGATCGCGCTGGACGAGCCGACGACAAACCTGGACAAGGAGAACATTCAGGCGCTGGCGACGAGTCTGGCGGAGATCACGAAGATCCGCCGCGCGCAGAAGAACTTCCAGCTGATTGTCATCACGCACGACGTGGAGTTCTTGAAGTACATGGACTGTGCGGACTTTGCGGATGTGTACTGGCGCGTGAGTCGCAGTCACAACCAGACGAGCGTTATCGAGAGGCAGAACATTGCGGAGGTATGTTGATACGATAGACGTGAAGAGAGTATGCTGACTACACTGCAGGTCCTCTAAGCTGGGCTCTCGGTCCACGATGTAGTTCTTTGAAATTCGACATTCGCAAGAGCGCGAGCACAATCGCTGCCGCTGGTTGGTGGCAGCAACACATCATTGCCAATAATGTTGATAGTCGGGGCCCCAAAGGTAGCGCGAGAGGGGTTGCATTGCATGTCGTCAGCGAGACGGAGCGCTGTACATTGTGCTTGTCAAGATGATCAGGTGCGCTCGCGCTCAGGCCCCAAGATCGTCCTCCTCGTCGCTTCTGCGTGGCGATGGAGCGAGCCTAGAGACGGTACCGAGGGCTCCTCCTCCTCCTCATCAGTCATCGCGCATGAGGCCCGGAGCTGTGGGCGCCTTAGCAGCGGCCCAGACGCATCTGCATCACAGTTGCCAGAACGTGAAGTCGAATCAGCTGAGGACCTCCATCGAACTCTATCTCGCGCAATGCCACTGGCTCACCAGCCCAAGGGCACGCTATGAACCGAACAGGCTGTTGCCATTGAATCAGACTTTGTGACCGAATCGCAAGATTCCCGGCCGGATGGGACATGGAGGTCTGCTGGAGAAGAGTCCGCTGGCGGTGACGGTGTAGGGCGCCGTCTGCACGGCGTTGTCCTCGTGCTTCCAAGCTCGCCTGATATGGCATGCATCCTGGAGCTATCCACATGGCGCGGGTCGTGCGAAACGTGATGCGACGGCGACGCCGAAGCCTATGTCCGTGCTGGCTGGTAGTCCAACGTGGCAGGGCACTCGGTCGCCTCACTGCAGTGTCTGCGGCCCTCGCTGTGCACGCGCGCGAACGTCTCCGTGGTCTCTTGATGATTGAGCCGAGCCGAGCGCCGAGATCGAACGAACCTCGTGAGACCTCGTGCGGAGCTGGAGTGGCATGTGATGCGGCGGGATTCCCTGTTCCTATCGGCAGCGGATCGTTGCCGTGGCGCTAGTATGCAGACTGGCGTCAGCGCCTCCCAAAGCAGGCTGCCCAGCCACGATCCCCACCGTCGATCCTCTCCTCCGCACCTCCAAACACGCGCTGCCAGCGAACCGTCATGGCATCGCGCTGCAGCACGACGACTCGTGATGATGCATCACGCACGCCGTAGGCACGAAGTCAAATAGCGCGTGTAGGCGGTAAGTAGCCGACTACCTCACCTCACCTTGCAGCTGTTCCTTCATCATCAGTGTCCTTGATCACTTGCGGCCTCGCCAACAGCAGCACCAGCCATCGCATTGACCATCACCGTATCCCTACTCCCAGCCCAGCAACGGGCGCGGTCAGCCATTTCACATCCACTGTACGGCGTGTGTGAAGTACTCCCGTACTCTCCACCATCATCTACCGACAGCATCACTACCGACCGCTACTATCGGTTCGCAGCAAGATTGCAGGAAGCAGCCGAGCATTCCACACCCATCCATTCCACCGACGCTCAGCGACGAAACGGTTGTGTTGATCTGTCGATTGTGACTGTCAACCCATCGTTGTGCTCCTCCCGTCATCCTCACATCGCCACGCCGTTGCCAGCTCTAGGTTGCCATCATCAAGACGAGCTCCGACAGTCACACAGCTGCAGTCATGCTGCTCCGGGGTGCGATCGCTGCGCTCTGCGCCGCCGGCCTAGCTGCCGCTGCGCCGTATGTCTTGAACATCTCAGACGACCTATCAGAGCGTCAGCTGACAGAATCTGCCAGAACGAAACGAGCGACTGGTGCTTCCGGGTACAACTGGGGAGTAAGTGCTGCGGTGCCATCGTCGACTCTGCGCCATCGCTGACCATCACAACAGAAAGATAAGATCAGAGGCCTCAACCTAGGTGGATGGCTCGTCCTGGAGCCTTGGATCACTCCCAGCATCTTCCAGGCATACCCGATGTCTCGAGGCATCGTCGACGAGTACACGTTATGTGATGTGCTCGGCACCAACACCGCGCATGACACCGTACTGAAGCCGCATTGGGACGCATGGGTGCAGTATGCCGACATGCAGAAGATCAAGAACAGCGGCTTCAACGTGGTCAGAAGTGAGTCATATGTGCGGCGAGTGAATCCATGGGGACAGGTCTAACATCAATCTCCAGTTCCCATCGGATACTGGGCATACGATAACTCTGGCTCTCCCTACGCCAGTGGTGCTGCACCATACATGGACAAGGCGATTGGCTGGGCACGGCAGCTTGGCCTCAAGGTCATGGTCGATCTGCACGGCGCCCCTGGCTCCCAGAACGCCTTTGACAACAGCGGCCAACGCCTCGCCACACCCGGCTGGCAATCCGGCGACAACGTGGCCAAGACACTCCGAGTCCTGAAGACCATGCAGACCAAGTACGGCGCCTCCAGCTACGACGATGTCATCGCCGGCATCGAGCTCCTCAACGAGCCGCTCACCACAGCCCTGGACCTGAACGCTGTCAAGCAGTTCGAGCTCGACGGCTACGGCCAGCAGCGCGATGTCTCGCAGAGCCGGGTCGTCATTGTTCAGGACGGCTTCCAGCAGCCCTCTAGCTACAATGGCTGGCTCTCGTCCTCAAGCGGCGCCCACAACGTCGCCCTCGATCACCACGAATACCAGGTCTTCACGCCCGAACTTGTTGCCATGCCGCCGTGGCAGCACAGGCAGTACGTCTGCAATAACGCCAACACCTACGCCGGCTCGGACAAGTGGACCTTCGTCGGCGAGTGGTCGGCGGCCATGACCGACTGCGCCGCGGCGCTCAACGGCTACGGCATCGGCGCGCGCTACGAGGGCAACTACCCGGGCTCGACCTTCGTGGGCAGCTGCGCGACGGTCAACTTCATGGAGACGTGGACGCAGCAGTTCAAGGACGACACGCGCGGGTACATCGAGGCGCAGATGGAGACCTTTGAGCGCTACACCCAGGGCTGGGTGTTCTGGAACTTCAAGACCGAGGCCAGCCCCGAGTGGGACGCGTTCCGCCTCATCGACGCCGGCATCTTCCCGCAGCCGCTCAGTGACCGGCAGTTCGGCCAGATCTGCGGCTAGGGGCCGCACACACTCTGATCAACGACCTGACATGAGGTGGGGTACGGTGATGATGAGACGACGCATAGGCGGGACCGGACATCATGGCCTGCATCGCGGGCAGTGTTTGCTTCCGTGTCCAAAATTACGATTCGATACCCGAGCCTCGAAGCTCATATTGCGGCTCGTTTGGAAAAGAGCAATGAAGCTGTGCATTCAATGGTTGATGTTAGTGCATGTAAACGACTGTCATGCATCTCTTCCACTTGGCACACTCTGCGCTGTTGACTTTGTCGTGTCTCGTGACCCATCTCATCTTGTCTACACGAACCTCGAGCGCTCTCCTCAGCGCTGCAGGCTTCCCTGCTGCCGCTCATCGTCCGCCTCGTCCTTCCCGATCATCCTCCTCATCTCTGCCCGCGTCGCCTGCATCTCGGTCACCTTTGCCGCATCCGCGCAGCCGGTCTCGAGGAGGTGCCGAGGGGGTGCTGATGTCGTGGACGGTGAATAATCCACGGTCGTCGTGCGCTTCGGGGCGTTCTCTCCACGATGTCGGCGCTCGGGCCGGCGCTGCGCGATGTTCTGGAGCTTTCGCTCAATTCAGCTGTCACTTGGCATAGTGCAGACGAGCGATCGAAAGAGTCCGGACTGGACCATGACTCGGCAGCGTGAAATGTACAGAGAGGTATCGATTGTGATCGATTCACCCGTTCGTTCAATATGGGCCCGACAGGTCATGAGGTTCCCGTGGTGCCCCCACCCTTCGACGTCTGGTGGGCCGTATGGCTTTGCGAGGTACTGGTCGATTGCGCGGCCAGAGGGTATAAGGCCACCGTCGGTCCGTTTGTGCCTGTGCCATGGCTTCTGGGTGCTGAAGAGCACTGACATCGGATCGACTCCCTGCGAAGCATGCGCGAAGCGTCTCACTCCAGCACCTTACTCTCCCCATTGCGCAACTCAACCCAATTCGCGCCTTCAAGATCACCCCATGCGCCACTCAGCTGTTTGTTGGCCTTGCCAGCCATGGCTTGCTCCGCTTGATTTCGCTCGCCCGCGCTGCCACCATAGCCGACATCGTCTCGGCGCAAGAGCCAGCCGACAAGGCCCACGCCTTGCTTGACCTCATCGTGCGTGCCGATCCAGTACTTGGCTCTCAGCACCGCCTGCACCGCCCGTCCGTTTGCGCCCCCGAGGTTGATCTGCAGACCTACGTGCGGGCTGCCCACACGAACATTGTGGAGACCGTGCAGAAGCGCCAGAGTGCGGATGGGCGGCGCGGCGGTGGGAAGCAAAGCCACGTCAGTCGCGGCGATGCCGTGGGGAGTGTAGATAATCGCTTCAGCAGTATCGTTGTCGGTGGGGATGGGGTCGTTCGGGCTGTCGTGACGGTGCACAGGCACTCTAGCTCCTCTGAGCCGTTCCGACGTCGCGGCGCCCTGCCGATTTTTGAACGAGATTATCATCGCCGAATGCAGGGCGCCCAGATCGCTTTTCTGCAGCAGTCGGCCGATGCCTATCCAAGCTGGCAAAGGCGGGATGGAAGTGCCGCGCCAGTCCGCCTCGCTGTGGGCGCCGAAGTTGTCTATGGGGACAACGGTGCGGAAGTGCCGCCAGCTTTCGATCATCGTGACGGCCTCTTTATTGGCGAAGACGGGAGTGTCAGGATGTAGTTCTAGGAGGGTCTCGCGGTGGCAGTGGTCCGTGAACTCGTGGGAGATGAGCACGACGTCTATCAGGGCGGCCTGTGACGGTCCACTCTCGTCATTCTTCCCATCGCCGTATCTGACCGCCGTTGCAGACCCGCGGGCTACCCCCTCGACCCTCTGCGCCAAGTCCTCCACCTGCGTCACACTGGCCACCGCGCTCGCCTCCGCATGCCATTGTCGACTGAACCACTTGATGAAATCGGTCTGCGTGCCCTTGAACCAGGGATCAATCAGAATGTTATAGTAATGCCGCCCACCGTGCCGGACGGCACTGGCCGGTCGCGGTAACTGTATCAGCCAGGACGTGTCGGCGTTGAGATGGTGGAGGAGCGGGCGGCGCGGGTGGTGTTCAGGGCGGAGGCGGCAGCGGAGTGGATGTCGTTGATGAGCTGCATTGACGGGGCGTCCATGCCCAGAGCGGTCTGCTTGGGAGCAGCATTGCATGGGTGTGGGACACATCCGGACGGTGTCGACATGCACATGTCATCCGCATCGGGCAACAGCTGGCGCCACCCGAGACGCAATCAAGATGCAGCTGCAACACGGGCGTGACCACCTGCAAGATGCGACCTCCCCATGATCCTGCCTTGGCTGCCCCTCATCGAGGTGGCAGTGCACACCGAAGAGCTGTCGAGGTGGATGACCGTAGCCAAGCGTGAGTAGCGGCGAGAGCACCATCGACATACACAGCCCCAACCTCCATCACCACCCCATGCCCTGCTTCTGCTTCCCTACCGCGACCTCCGACGCCCACAGACATACCGTCTTCCACTGGCCCAACTTCACCTTCTCCCACTCGCAGCACTTCCATCCTCAGCACCCGATCAACCCCCGACACATCCACGACACCTCCACCCTGACCCACAAGCCCCGCCCCCATTTCATCGAGTCTCATCGCAGACACACTGTCCACACCGTCTCAGGCTGCACCGCGAGACTTACCAGTCACAGCAAGAGCAGACGCAGCCTCAAGGCCACCAAGACTGCCCCCGCTGCTGTCGCCACCCTCCGGTCGGCGATGAAAGACCAGTACGCACCACCGCCTGGACCGCCACCCGGACGCAGCAATGGCAACCAGCAGCACGTGCAGTTCGCACCACCGGCAGGCCCACCAGGCAACAGTGAGAGCAGATCAGTGAATTCCTTCCCTCCTGCTTACCCGTCGGCACCGCAGGGCCCGCCTCCATCTGACGCTCCGCCGGCGTACGCGCCGCCCTCCGGCGCGCCCCCTGGCTGGCAAGGCGACAAAGAACACCATCAGCAGGCAGACGACTTCGCACCCCCTTCTGGACCGCCCCCAAGTCATGGCATGAAGGCAAACGACGGATACGCTCCACCGTCCGGACCCCCACCGTCGCATTACCAACAAGACGCGCACGACAACGAGCCCGAGCCTCCGCCCTACGACCCCTGGATGGCCGTCCCCGACAATGCACTCCTCCCGCCTCCACCATCTATCTTCAAGGACGAGCGCAGCCCGACGGCAAACGCAACCTGGGACGACGCGGCACGCGCACATGACTGGTGTCGACGAAACCCGCTGTGGCCAGCCCAACACCATAGTCCAGCTACACTACAGCGCATCAGTGCCGGGCACATCAGCCTCACGAGCCCTCCCAATGCTAGGAACGTCACTCTCACGCCTGGCAGGCCGGGGATCGGGTCTACACACATCCGTACCTCGCCACGCTGCACGGACACGATCTTCCTTTCGGATCTACCACTGTACACCGCTGCTACGCGAGCGCCGCGGACATTCTACTTCGAACTGCGCGTCCTGCACATGGGTACCGTCAACCCCCGGACTGGTGAAGCCGACGCCGGAATCGCTATTGGCTTCGTCGCGCCTCCATACCCATCCTGGCGCTTGCCTGGGTGGCAGCGCGCGAGCGTGGGCGTGCATGGCGATGATGGACGCCGGTATGCTGATGACCCCGACGGTGGCACCCCCTTCGCATCCCCGTTCAAGGTCGGCGATGTCGTTGGGATCGGGATGCGGGGCGGTGGAAGTGCGGCAGGAGTGAGCGAGGTGTTCTTCACGCGCAACGGACGGGAAGAGGGCGGGTGGAAGTTGAGAGAGGAGCGGGACGCGGAGGCCGAGGATGGGGATGTGAGGGGCCTGGAGGGCGGCAATGATGTGTTGGGGGCTGTGGGTGTGTTCGGAGGGGTGGAGGCGGAAGTCAGATTCGCGAAGGGCTCCTGGCTGTATAGGCCCGCTTGAGGGATGGATTGAGCAACGTGCTGGAGAGGGCTCCCTATTCCCTCTCGCTTCTCTTGCACGACTGCATGACAAACGACTATTGGCCCCAATGTGCAACGCGCGGCTGGACTTGCGCTATAGGTGTAAGCCCGGGGCCAACAATGCAAGGGCAGCACCTCAGCGGCTGCACAGCCACCACGGTATCACGCCTGTCTGAGTATCTCGAACGACAGTACCTTGCTCTAGACAAGGCGGCTGTCTTTTCCAGGTGAGTACGACTCTTGAGACTTCCTCTCTTCTGTCCACGAGATGTCATTGCTCACGCTCTTGTCCGGAATGACTGCCCAGCAAGCCCGCTGCTTCAAGCGACACAGACATCGGCAGGGCCACGGGCAAGGTCTGATGTTCCGGTTCAGCGCTCGCATCTCTAGAGTGTGGCAAAAAATGCGCAAGCGGCATTGGGAACCGTGGCAAGGACGTACGTGACTGCATGAGTTCAGGAAGCCCACTTGTATGCAAATGCCTGCAAGGACGTTCACCATGAATGCTGGACCACGAACTTTACTTCTAGTCGCAGTTTCCGGAGCCCCTCAAATCACGGCCGGTCATTGTCCTAGCATGAGCCATGAAAAGCAAGGATGATTTTCGCTCGCGCACGCCGAGTCGTCAAGACGGATCGGATCGCACTCTAGACTCGAGTGATCCGGTCTACGAGAGCGATTACTGCTGCAGCAACCACTTGACGCCCTGCACGGAGTCATCGACAAACTTCGCCGAGGCCTTCATCCCCGGAGCCAAGGACCAGAAGCCATGCGGCTGTCCCGGGTACATATCCACCTTGGTCTTGATCCCCTCATCCTCCCTCAGGATCCGCTCATAGATCAGCGCTTCATCGCGCAGCGGATCCATCCCGCAGATCTGGAAGTAGGCCGGCGGTAAGCCCTTCTGGCCGGCCTCGACCAACAAGGGAGAGTACAGCGGGTCCTTGCGGTCCTCCATCTTTGGAATGTAGTTCTCGACAAACAGGTCGCAGGCTTTTTCGGAGAGAATCGGGGCATGCTTGTTCTGCTCAAAGGATTTGAACTCGGCCTGATACTTCTCCGGAATGAAGGCTTTGTAGCAGACGGCGGGGATCATGAGGTGGCAGCCGGTGAGCGAAGGTTTGTCGCCGGCATCCCGCCACATGTTGGCGATGACGGCAGTCATGTTGCCACCGGCGGACGTCCCTCCTATGATAAAGCCCTTTGACGGGTCGGCACCAAGGCTCGAAGCGTTCTCTGCCGCCCACTTTGTCGCATCATAGCTGTCGTGGATCGGGATGGGAAACTTATACTCCGGTGCCAGCCTGTAATCGACGTTGACGCAAGTCATGCCGAGCTTCGAGGTCAGTAGTCGGCAGAGTAGCTCTTCATTCTCGAGCCCTCCGATACACCAGCCGCCACCATGATAGATGACTGCCAACGGGCTGCCTCCAGACGGTGGGCTCTCCGGCTGGTATGTACGACAAGTGATTTTGGAGCCGGCACGGACAGGGACTTCGTGGTCAGTCTCCTTGACGCCTTCGATACTGCCACCCATCTCAGCACTCATGGCCTTCTTGGACTCTAAGATCCAGTGGCGCAGACTGGTAATGTCCGGGAACAAGCCGATGTCCGGGGCCTGGCCTGCATAGTAATATGCGGATCAGATCGAGAATGGAGATATACTGTGTTGCGAATCCTCTATACGTACCCCCGATGCTCTGCACCCACTGCTACGTGGTCAACTGTATTGCTAATCATCGGGAGAGAAGACCGCATTCCGTGACTTACCTCCTCCCACTCTGGGTCAGGCTTGGCCGTGGCCATCCAGTCAGTAATGTCCGCCATCTCACCGAGCTGTCGTGTTGGTGAGCTTGTTGGTGACGAGAAGCGGGCGCTCGTACAAGCGCTTTGGGACTTGTATCAACAGTAAGGTGACAGGGAGTCGGTGGAGGAAAGCGGAAGGGTTTGGTAACAAGAACGGGAATGGGTCAGGACTGAAGGCCCACCGGGTGGTGTAGCGACCCCCGGGCTTTTGAGCACTTGCCTCTTCGGCATCCGCAGCGGCCGTTGGAATGGGAGGCCGTAGATCATCACTGACCTCGGTATGAACAGCTGGACGCGAGCTGGACGCGA
The DNA here is from genome assembly GCA_033119285.1 of Teratosphaeriaceae sp. CCFEE 6253. NCBI lineage: Eukaryota > Fungi > Ascomycota > Dothideomycetes > Mycosphaerellales > Teratosphaeriaceae > Teratosphaeriaceae sp. CCFEE 6253. Next base: position 16,308 of record JAWDJV010009524.1, read on the forward strand.
GCTGGAAGTGGAGTCGCCGTGAGGCGGGGCAAGACCGCTTATGCATTTTTTATGCAGTCGCTACGTATCCCGCTGGCACCACACCTCATCGTTGTTGAACGCTACACGTGTTACGCGAAGTACCCGGATGTCGCTGGAGGATCATCAGTCGGGAAAGGTCGGCTTGCGGGCGTCTGCTCGACTCATTCGTACCAATTGCAGCCCTTTTAAGTCGCTGTTCTACCAAGGCCGTACTTGAAGACTGGCGACTTCATGAAGCTGTCCCCTTCGGTGTTTGGGATGTTTGCTTGTTCGGAGGATAGGGCGACCTCTTTCGTACCTCGCGGACGCATCTCGGCCTCGTATGCCGTGATAAGCTCCCCGAGCGGCTGTTCACCAGAGACTGCAAGCTTGATGGCGTTTACGAGATCGGAAGCGTCCTTTATGGCATTATTCAATCCCTGCCCACGATCTGCCTACGTCAGCCTGGCGCAGAAGCTCCACACCGCGGCAATACGTACGAGGTAGCATGCTGTGCGCGGCGTCGCCCGCCAGCGTCACCATACCACTGTAATTGTCCCACGCCATCGCTGGGGCCCACTGCTATCCAAGGGTCAACGGGCAAGACAGTGTCATCGTCTAGAGACATCCAGCCAGTTCGAAAGGGCTCCGGGAAGTCCGACATGCGCTCCTTCACGAAGGCCAACCTGGCGGGTGGGTCCTTGAGGTCAGCAGCGAAAGGAGGGCCGAACCAAGAGATATTGTTCTGGAACCTCCAGCCGGTCGTGTCACTGGGGTCGGGAATGTCGAGGGCTGCATATCCGATCAGTATCGACCAGGACTTCATTGCCGAAGAGATCTCACGTACCAGCAAGTAGTGCTGTCATGTGCTTCGCAGGGTGGACGCACAGTTGTACGATGGGGTGGAAAGACCGTAAGACCGCCGCTTGCTCGGGTGTGTATTGCGCGGCAGCATGGTTGATCATCGTGAGACCAACATCCTCGCATTGTGCTGCCTTGTGTCCGACCAAGAACTCGCGAACCTTCGATTGCGAGCCATCTCCGCCGATGACCATGTTCCCGTGCGCTTGACTGCCGTCTGTGAAATGCACGTTGACTTCATCGTGTCCCACAGTGATAGACTGCAGTACTTTGCCGCACTGAGTCGTCCGCTGTTAGGAACCCCAACATTGAGGCACTTTCGAAACATACCTGAACTTGCAAGGATTCATCTTCTGTCAAACTTTCTTCCGGGACACTCTGGTGATGACTTCCGACGACACGCGGCCAATGATCTCGCCAGTGGCGCCGTTGAAGTACGGCACAGGTGAGTCTGCCATCTCGCAGGTAGGATCGACTCTTGGCTCCCTGATCCGCTTGCGAAGATGGTCAGGCAGTAACTTCTCGAGATGCTTTGTGCCCCAGTGCAATAGCATACCTGAGCTTGTCAGCGATGTACGGCTCAGCTTAGCGATTCGTACTCACCCCAATCTCTCGCCTTGTGCTTGAAATCATGCTCGCTGTCACGCTCAAAGACAGTGTATGCAATGCCAGCCTGCGCAATGACCTGAGTAAATTGCTACGCAGCAGACAGGAGAAGGCCTCTGCGTACCTGCTTCAAGCCAGTGGCAATGGCTAGTCCGCAGTTGCCTGCGCAATTTCAGTCGTGCCTAGCCAGATGCAGGCACACCAGACGTACCTCCGCCGATGATGAGTACGCGGAAGTCAGTAGTCGTGCTGGGCGTCGGCTTGGACATTGGAGAGCGGCGTATGAATGCGATGGAGGTGAGAGTTCCAGGAAGTCTACAAGCCATATGTCTTTCGTCGGAGTCTGGCGTCTTCAGCCCAGAACTCGCTCATCGGGGCTGATTATCGCAGCCCATTTGAATCCCGTGGGAGCACGCGTTGTAGCCGCCCGTGCCTTCGAGCGGAACGAACAGGATATGGAGATCTGCGTGCAATCGTGCATCCAGCAGGCGCCGCACCCGTCCAGCGCGTGGAGATCCCGACGTCCCTGCGCCTGTTCCTCCTCTTCGATGTCTTGATGTAATTGTCATTGCTTCATTGCGTGGAAGCCAACCTTGAAGAAGCCTCGCGACGCGAAGATAAAGCCTCAGGCATCCGTCATTGTATGGGATACTCATCCGGCCGGCGACGCTGTCGATGAAGTGTGCAGGTGGTATCATGGACGAAGTCAAATCCCGACGCATCGCATGCGCGTGCGTACAGAGCGGCCGGACATGCGTCTGGCACGATCGCCATTTGTACGCACGCGTCAGCACCCGGCAGACGCATGAGCATCGCAACCCGTCAATAATGATCGGCGCAGGATTTGGCCAGCGCATCAACGCGTCGTATGAGGTTCGCATTGCGCGGCGAGAGGGAGTTCGTGGTGTAGTGCGAACGTCGTATACGTATGGAGTACATGCACATTGGATCCTCGTACCGCTCGGCGACGACGCTGCCGCGTCACGGTGCAGTCCAAGAGTCACACGTTTCTGATAAGAAGAGCCGACCGAGCTTAACGAATACTAGACAACACAGCATTGGACCGTTCAGCACGTGAGCGTCATACCACAAGACAACTTACCGTGGTGTTCAGCAAGCACAAGCCTTCGACAGTCGTGGACAGTATCCGCCACCATGCCCACCGACCGAGACGGGAACAAGAACTGCAGCAACATGACCGGCAAGGCCTCCATCGAAGCCAACGCTCGGTGCGCACAGACAAGCTGACGTGGTTCCGGCGTAGACTGCAAAGACTGCGAGAACAGCTCCAACTGTTCGTCCGCGACTGGACCGCGCCCGTTGTTCGTCGACTAGCCGTGCTGACCATCTGACAGGCACCAACTGCGTCCGCGTGAAGCACAGCAGCAACATGGTCAAGTGCATCGACTGTACGCCGTCCCAGCCACGCTCTACCTACGCACAATATCGAAAAGGCTGACACGCTCCCCCTAGGCTCCTACTGCTCCAACTGCACCGATTGCTCGGGCCTCAGCCACGCCAGCAACGAAGACGGCGTGCACAAGGACAGCCTGCCTGACTACAGTTCGAGCTCGAGCGAGGACGACGGGGAGAAGTACCTCCAGACGCAGGGAAAGTGAGAGAGAACGTCGTCCGATTGCCTGCTCGCCGCGATGCAGGTTGGGACGTTGAGCCGAGCGGGTGCTGCGATTGCTTGCTCATGGGGAGCCATCAGCCGTAATATGTCATTCATGACTCTTTAGCCATCTTTCTGCGATGTCTCAATCACTCCTCTCGAGTTCCGCGGTGTGCACTGCGCATTGTACATTACACATTGTTGCTGCGGTAGGCCCTCGCTTTGTGCCGTGAGTCCAAGACGGCAATCCGACCCGACCCTCAGTCATCCAGCATTCCCCAGGAGCCGCGTATGCAAGCAGCCACCGATGGCCCTCTTGACACGCCCCTCCATTTCATTGCTTGGGTCGCGCGGCCGCGGTCATGCTGCTCCAGACACCACCTGCTTCTCTTCGCTGATCCTGCCCGCCATGACACCCGCAGCAGTGACCCCAGGCGCCAGCAATGCCCCACCACCGTCACCTCCGACACCAACCCCCTCCTTGTCCCCCACAAGCTCCTTCCCATTCGCCACCACCGGAGGCAGACTCGGCGTCGCAGGCGTCACGCTCCCACTATCCCCACTCAGGCCCCCGATCCCCAAGCCCGGCTCCTCGTCACTCTCGCCCCCAGCCCCGCCCAGCTCCGCCCGCCCTTCCATGCCCTCCTCCTGCAGCGCCGGCGGTCTCTCCCTCCTCGCCTTCGCCTTCGCGAGTGAGATGGTCTTCTGACTGTATGTCGTCGTCACGACCCCGTCCTCGTCCCGGTCGATCGTCGCCTTCATCAGCGCCGCCATCCACAGTCGGCCCTCCTGCCGGCTGTTGACCGCGAAGTAGTGGACCGTGGGCTTCGTGAAGCTGACGCCCTTCGCCAGCCCAGACTTCGGGGGCACGAGCTTGAAGATGAAGAGGCCCGCGTTGTCGCCGGACTTGTCGCCCGGTTTCGGCGGGTTGGCTTTGAGATCCAGCTCCGCTTGCGTAGACGTGGCGTGAGTGGGTGACGTCGGACTGGCTCCAGCGCCGGTGACTGCGGCGTGTAGACCAGTGAGCGTTTCATTATGCGCGGGCAGGACGCGGTGGAAGCTGATGTCGATGAGACCCTTCTCCTCCGTATCCTTCTCGCTGTAATAGTAGCTCAGTCGTCTGCCCTTCAGGATGAACAGCCGCGGTTTCCAGGTACTCATGAGACTCCCGCTCTTCTTCTTCATCCACCCACTGTAGTCCGCGCCCCTCTTCAGCTGCTCTGCAGGCGTGATCTTCTCCAGACCCCTCGTGTACGCACTCGTGGCTTTCTTCGTCTTCGGCCGCGCCCGCTTTGTGCTTGTCGGTGGCGGCACCAGACCCTGCTGTGCCATGGACTTGCCACCCGAAGCCGTGGATGTCCGCCGCGACTGGCCGTCCAGCGACTTTTGCAAGTCGAAGCTCCTAGTCTCCGTGCTTGGTGTCGTTGATCCGGTCCTCGTCGGACTCGCCAGCGCTTTGGGCCCCTCCGGAATTGTGGCCGGCACTTCGGCTGTCCCCTTTTCGACTTTCGTGACAGCTTCGCTCGATGAACGCAGACCGGTGATCTTCTGTTTCTGGCTGGCAAAGAAGCCCAATTGGGTGCTGCTTGGGCTTGGCGTCGCGGCGCCGGACACATCAGTCGTGCTCGTCGAAGCCGCTGCAACCGCATCGAGAGGTTTGTTCGTGCCATTCGTGGGATACTCAAGTTTCGTCACAACAGGGTTCATGGCAGGCTGCGGCTTGGGGGGTGGTGTATCCGCGTTCAGCTGAGGCATTGTCGCACTCCGCGCTCCGCCAAACTTGCTCTGCACAGCGTTCAGAGCGTTGACCATGTGCGTGCTCGCCCCAGCGTTGATCAGCGGAAACGTGGGGTCTCTGTTCCCAAACGAAGTCCGGCGAGTTGTTTGCCCACCGCTCCGATTGTTGCTAAACACGAAAGTGTTTGCTCGACTCTGCAGAGGACTCGCCATCGCACTCGTGCTCGCACTTGAGGCCTTTTTCGTGAGCACGTTGCCCTTCCGCACCTGCGGCGCGGTTGGGCTGTCTGAGAAGTACCCGCGATCGAATTCGCCCGGCGAGCCCGAGACAGGCTCCGGTGCGTCTGCACTCATCGTGTGCGAATGCCCGGGCTTACCGTTCACGGCTTGCGACATGGCTTGCCCTGGCTGCCATTTCTTGTCGATGCTGGGCTGCTTGCGGTGGCCCGTCATCGATGTCCGAGATGCGCCGGCGGAAGACGCGGAGTCAATGCTGGAGTGCCGCCGCGCATTCTGCATCTGGCGGATTGTCTGTGCGGAAGGTCGGTACGTGTTCTCGGGCCGGGAGAGGGAAGTCATGCTCTGCAGCGGCGACATCGCGCTTGACGGCGCCCGGCTCACGGAAGGACTGGGCGCGGACTGCTGCGAGCCGAAGGACAAGATGGAGGAAGAGGGCTGCAACGTGTTGCTCCTGCCTCCGTCCATGCTCTGTCGTGGCTCCAGCCCACGCGGCAGGAACGATGAAGTGCCCATGGTCGAGCTGCGATTCCTATTCGGCTCGCTGATGACACTCGCGTCGTCTGCCAATGCACCTGCAGTGGTGGAATGGTCACTGATCACGCTCCTGCTCACATCTGGACTGCTCCTCCGGACTTCATCCTGCAATGCCTTGATCTTGTGCCATGTCTTGAGTCTGCGCCCCACGGAACCAAGGTCGAATTCTTTGATGAACAGACTGCTCTGGTCCATCGCCAAAAGCACCTCGCCACTGATCTCTTGGTCCTTGAAGACCTCGCAGTGCTGCTTCTCGACTTGGTGGTCCTCGAGGTACTCTGCGACACGCAATGGAGACCACGCCATGACCTCCTCTTCCGTGTGCAGATTCTCGTCTTCATCCGTTTCATGGCCAGGAATGTACGACAACCGGCTCAATGGCTGCGAGTACACGCTGCCCATCGTGTCTCTCTTGGTACCAGTGTGGAAGGACGATCGCGGGGTGTTCATGTCGGTGATGTGCTCGTTGATCACCGACAGCGTCTCGCTCATCACCGGTGAGTCCGCGTTGAAGGTGTGCGTGCGCGCGTTCATGCCTGGCGAGGCGGCGGGTGGAGACGTCCGGACTGCGGTCGGCATCGTGGGCGATTGCGGAATGGCGGCGCTGGCGATTGTAGACTGAGCGACGGGCCCAGAAAGATGTCGCGGTTGAGTCGGCGAGGCAGGCGTGGTGGAGGCATCACTGCCGCTGCCCGCACTCTTCAGTGGGCCCTCACTCGCGCGGCGCGGCTGCGGGGCGGCGGCGTTAAGGGTGCCTCTCGGTGCGGGGGTGGTGTAGACTGCGCGAGGTCAGCACGCGCTCACCATTACCTTCCACTGTACCTGATGGGCTGCGCGGTCGCACCTTCCGGGAACAGGCCGGTGCCACCATTGCCCAGGTGCCGGCCCAGAAACCATCCATCACCAAAATCGTCGTCTCGCTCGATCAGCTCGATCCGGTCTCCCTTTGCCAGGCTGAGCTCGTCCACACTCCGGGCGATGAAGTCGTGGATGACGAGCAGCATGCCGCCGCGCGTGGTGGTATTCTGCGCGCCATTGCGGGATGCCATCGGGAAGCGGTCGCCGTCGGCAATCACGGCGCGGTTGATGTGCACTGCCAGCGGGTGGTGGCCGGTGGTGTCGGCGTCGACATGCGCGTGGTCGATGGCGCGTTCATCCGGCAGTCATGCCGTGGGCATGCTCGGGACTGGGATGCACGTTCATCACATGCGAGCCGGGCCTGAAATGGGACAGAGTGGCTGGTGACGTGGTGCCGCGCGATTGGGTTCGCCGGCAGCCTCTCTCCCGGATCCCGCCTGTCTCTCACTCTTCTGCCGGCTGGTGACACCTCACGACAGGATCCGTGGGGACCAGACGGGAAGGGAGTTGGCCAATCGCGAGCGGGTCTACTGCAATGACATACACGTGGCGCCACGAGATGGCTGACCACTGCACTGGACGGACCCGACAGAGCTGCCAAGGTCATGGAATCTAGCCTCGCGAGGAGCGCATCCGTGCTGGAAGCGCGGGAAATGTGGCTACGGGCGCGCGTAGGGCTGAATCTGATTCATGGACAGCGATGGAGGCAGAGACGCTCCCGCACGGCTTCATCGGTACCTTCTCATCCTCGCTCGCAATGAAGTGATGATGCACACGTGTCATGTAATTTATAATAACACGTCGCGGAGCACTATGTAGCAATGGAGCATGTCCGTTCACAAACGCGTGTCTGCATCGGGACGCATATCGATAGCCACGCGAGCTCCAACGGCCGCTTGGTCCAAGCGCGGCTCGTTCGCGACTTCCTCGTCGCGGAGCCCGCTCCTTCCTCATGCATTGGACGATCGCTCACTTGGCGGCCCTCGGTGCTGGCCCACTGTGATGAACGGGCAGTGAAGGCGGACACTGACGCCTGAGTGAAGGCTCCCTCCGACATGTGAGATGCGACGCGAGATGCACGTGCCTGCCAAAAGGGTTCAGAAGGTCGTCAAACGGACCGCGAAACAGCACCGCACACCGGTGACGTGTCGACCACATTGTCGCCTGGGAAACACCGCGACTACATAAGAGACTGCATGTGATGAGCCCCACACGATGCGCTCGGCGATCAGGGAACGAAGAGACGTGAGCGAAGATGGTCAATCAAGGCCCTTCCCCCAAGCGAAGGAGGACCGATAACGGGCCGGTGACTGCTCAGGGGATGGCGCAAAGCAATGCCACACTCCATCACTTCATGGGAAACCGACAAAATCGGTGGGTGACAGACGCCGTGGCGTTTCCGTCAGCCACGGAGGCAGAGAGCGCAATGCAGGCCAATGCAAGAGCCGCCGCTCGCAACAACCGCGGGAACATGCCACCAGCAGCAGATGAGGCCAGCCAAGGCGCAGGGTCTTGGGCCGGCGTGGAGCGAGCCGTGACTGGCGGACGAAGCGAGGCCCTCGTGGATTACGAGTCCCCTTCGGTCGCGCCATCAAATGCACATGCGCATCCAGCCAACCCCATGGCCCAAGCCAACCGGAGGTCGTTGTCTGCTCAGGCCGGCACGGCCACATCACGGCAAGGTCTCCCATCTCCAGCTCCGAGTGACGGCGACCACATCAACTCACCAATCCTGGTGGACGGATCCGCGGCGATCGCAGCTCCTCCGAAGCGCGGCCCGGGCCGTCCTCCAAGCATACTCTACTTTCCTGGACCAACAGCGTCTGGAAGTGGTTCGCCGAACGTACAGCACCCGCGCCAAGCCTCCGCCATGCAATGGCAGCATAGCGCATTTCAGCCGCCTCCGCCTCCCCGTCGGACGATATCAAACTCAAGACCAGCCATGCAAGGATCACCTCAGCTCCATATGCAAGGCAGTACGCAGTTCGTGCCACCAAATGCGCAGTACCATCCGTACAGTGGCCAAATGTCTCCGTCCCAGGGCACGCCCAATCCTCCCGCACCGCAAGGCCAAGCGGCGGTTTTCATCCCGCCCAGTCCTCAAGCGCAGCTACCGCAGGGCTCCGAGCACGATCTTGCTCCCTATTTCAACATGGCCCTCGGTCTCCGAAAGGTGGATGCGCAGCTGCACCAGCTTTCCAAGCATGATCCTACTGGCACCCTGTTTCGCAACGAACAGGGTCGTCTCAATCTACTCCGCCAAGCGGTCGCGACTGGCGATTACTTCTACATTGTCCTCTCGCAACTGTTCTGCCTCCGCACGACCGCACCCTCATCTGTTCCTCTGGCGGTGAAGAACCTACAAGAAGAGAGCTGGACACAGCTCGAGCAGTTGCTATGCGCGAATTCGGCGCTGATCCCACGCAACGTTGCCTGGTTTGCAGAGTTCCCAGCACCAATCATGGCCATCTACTCCTCGGACCAGAGTCTCAAGAACGCGTACGAAAGTCAGGTCCAAGCTGTATGCACATTTCTCGGTCAGCTCCCGCAATGCTGGCAGGATCTGGTCAAGACTAGCTCGGCTCGGAAAGCACCGCCTCTGGTACACGACCTGGTGGAGATGCTCTCATTGCGTAGCGGGGTCCTGCAGACGACGTCTTTCAGGGCGATCGCGCGTGGCTACTATCTGGAAACCAGGTCTCCTAGAATCGAGGATGGGATTGAGGCGCTGGTCAGGTTGCATTACGAGGACCAACTGCAGTATCGGTGGGGGGTGCGACGCAATCCAGCGCAGAAACGGATGGCGTACGGCGCCTACGCGGCGGTATATAAGGCGTGGAAGAACCACGACAAGGCAATCTCGCAACACGTGGCTGCAAACGGCCTACCGGACCTTTCTGGATTGGCGCCGTTCGTGGTCCCACCAGAGGCCATCGCGGTGTTTACAACAATACCGGGCGTCGGACGTGGGCAGCAGCAGCAGCAGCAGCAGCATCTCCAATCGCAACCACTTGGGCAACAAGTACAATATGTTGCGGGAGGCCGATACATGAGTCCGCTACAGCAGGCTCCTACACTCCCGAGCAACGCGCTAGCTCCTGCTCAGCAGCAAGCTAGGGCTGGTGCACGCATGACTGCAACGTCGCAGTCGCCAGCAGATCTCAATCCACCGGTCCCACCCGAGAAGCGGTTCTTTGCGACCGAGAAGGACTGCCCGCGGCCGCAGCCCACACATCCGGACAGCGTGCGTTCGGCGCTGCATCTGGCACACCTGCGTAGCCCGAAGCTTGTCGCAGCGCAGTCGGCGAAGCACAGACTGTACCGGCACGTAGAAGCTTGCGCACTGTCCCCCACACGGATTCTGGATCGACCGACACAACTTATACCCTTTATGATGAGTGCAGACTGCCGGGACACACTACCACAAGCAGAGCAGACCAGTATCGGCGTGCCGCCAACTGAGACACTGACGGAGGCGTCGCATCAATACCGACTGCGTTGCTGCAGGATCAACTCCGAGACAGGCTTTCCCAACATCAGCAGCTGGCTCGAATCGGACAACGTCTGGCCGGACGCCGCGTACTTCGACTTCAACGACCAACCCTTGGAGCCGAGACGGAAGCTGCATCACGGGCGGTATCTGCCCATTGGCCTTACGCACAAGATCAGGCCTGGGCGCAACGAAGTGAGGGTCACGCTGAACCGCTTGCATGAGGATCCTTCGCCGTTCGACTACGCCGTCGCCGTTGAGCGGGTGGATGTCAAGAGTCGGCGCACCATCATCGAGCAGATGCCGACCGTTTCCGCCGCGGAGAGTCTGGAGAGTATCAAGCAGAGCCTCGCCGGCCTTCGCAACGGCGACGACGACATCATGATGGTCTCCAGCAGCGCAACGATCAAACTCTTCGACCCCATCTCCGGCAGCAAGATCTTCGACTTGCCGGTCCGTGGCGAGGGATGTCTGCACCGCGACCCCTTCGATCTCGACACTTTTCTCAGCACGCGCGAGCCACGTGGTGGCGAGGAAGGCGTGCCGAGCGCGGTCGATACGTGGAAGTGCCCGATCTGCCGCAAGGATGCGCGGCCGAGTGTGCTGGTCTGGGACGGGTTCCTGGTCGATGTGAGGCGGGAGCTGGAGGCAAGGGGTAAGCTGGATACGAGGGCGATCATCGTGCAGGCGGATGGCTCTTGGAAGGCGAAGGAGGAAGAGAGCACAGGTGTGAGGAGCGCGAGTCTAGAGAGGGAGGAGAGGGCGAGGGGTGTTTCAGCGTTGCAGAAGGCGAAAAAGCCGGCGCCGATTGTGATTGAGTTGGACTGATAGCGATGGCAGGGCTTCAGGGTCCTGACGACGGTTGTGGGCTTCTCGATTGCGTGCATAGCGGTGGAGTTCGGTGTGGGATGCTATCACAGTCGACGATTTCGGCGATTTTTGTTGGTCGAGATACCAATCATCATATTTGGGTGGATCGAGCTACCATGCTATAGTCGAGCGACAGCGCTTTGACAAGTGACTTCTCCAATTCAGCGCTAATGCTCCAAAGCAGTTCTAGCCAAGGTCGCATGAACGCATCAGCCAAACACCCTCAACAGCCTGCTTCTGCTCTTCGACTTCCAGGGCGTCTTTGTCGGCCCATCCACCGCCGAGCCAACCTGCTCGACTGCCTTTGCAGGCGCTGGCGTAGCGGCACGCTGCTGCACAACCCTGTAGATCGGCGCCTCCCGCACGCTCTGCGTCCGGCGCAGAGCAGCGGAGCGGTTCTCCCCCAGCAGCGGGCTGAACGGGCGCTCCATGTTCATCGTGAATGTCCGCAGCGCGGATCGCTCACGCCTGGCGGAGCCGCCCAGGTCGAAGTCCTCGGGTAAGAAGGCTTCGGGGGCGTTGTGGAAGTCGACGAGTGGTGGCCTGCTGTGCTTGACTCGTTCTTTGTCGCCGGGCCGCCATGAGCGTGGAGGCGGCATGTCCTCTTTGCGGGAGCTGGTGATGCTTGTAGAGCTCAGGTTGCGTTTCGCGGTGGAGAAGTTGCTCGAGATGCTCGCCATGCTGAATTTGCGCATGACGTGGTTGGCGGAGGCGCGGATGGGGTCGGAGCGCCGCGGTGTCATGCCAGGACATGGCAGCACGTCTTTCGTCCAGACATCACTCAGTAGAGCTTCGAGGCGAACGCGGTCCGCTCGGCTTGGGGCGAGTGTCTGAACGTGGCTTGGAGTGGCGACGGACTGGGAGCGGCGCATCTGCAGCGTTGTGCGCGAGGAGTTGTCAAGCGCTTCTTTGCAGTCCTGAGTGTTCTTGATGATGACCTGGCTGAGGTTGCTGGTGCTTGCGAATGTAGCTGCACGACGTATGGACTCCCGCGACATGCGACGGATGAAGCTGCCGGCGTTACTGACCGCCTTGCCGACCGTCTTCATGTCTTCGACCATGGGCGAATAGAGCTCGAAGGTGCCGCGAGTGCGGTCCCCAGAAGCTTTGGCTTGAGCTGCCGCGCAGGTGACGATCTGGCCGCGCCACGCAGTTGCTTCGGTCGCCGAGCAAGCCGTGAGCATGATCTCGTACATCTTGGAGTGATGCTCGTAGACCACCTTCCAAGAGTGCGGCGCGGTGTGGCACTGTAAACCTCGGCCATTGTCCGCTTCCGTGATCGTCGCGTTGCCCAATGCCACGCCTGCCAGCACGCTGTACTTGCAGTCATCCTCATCTGCATGAGCGAGGAGCAGGGTCGTCTCGAAGAGTACGCAGATGACATAGCGGCCCTTGATGGCGTCTCTGCTGCAGTACGCGACGTGAAGACAGCCGCAGAGGGCGACGGGCCCGAGCAGCTTCAGAAACGCAGTGCGCGGGAGCTGGTTGTGGAAGCTCAGTCGTTCGCTAATCAGCCACGTCGACTCGAGCAGGCGTTTCTGGTCCAGGCTGCGCCGGTTCTGGTTGACGTTCTCGCAGACTGCTTCCAGCTTCCTTATGACGGGCGACAAAGCTTCGTGTGCGTTGGGGCCGTCGCAGATTGGCGTCAACTTATGCAGATCACCCAGCAGTAGTACGTATCGCGGCAGCCTCTGTATGGGCTTTATGAGCAGATCTTTGACGGTGAGTGCTTTACGCCGGTTGGCATCACGAGTATGCATGGGGTTCAGCGCGTACGCCAACGTTTCAATAGCGGTGTCATACTCCTGCCTTCGCACACGTCAGCACATCTGCGTGCGTTGAAGAATCTGGTCGCTCACCAGCATGCACTTGATTGCTGAGCCTGGTCGATGGCGAAGCGCACGAGCTCATAGTGCTCGCCAAAGTCATTGTACACGGAGAATGCGGCAATGTGATCGTCCAAGATCGTGGCCACTGCGAACACGATACTAGGATCGTAAAGGAGATGAGGCTCTCCGTTCCCAGACGAGGATCGACTGGTGTCCAGCGAACGGCGTTCGCGCCGCAGGCCACCAAAATCTTTCCGCGTTGGTAGTGCGCCATCTATGCTGTACCATCGTGCATGCCCCTTCCCACGCCGCACGACCGGCGCACAGTCTACAACGGGCACAGCCAGTCGCAGTTGGGTCAGTAGACTGTGGTGCACACCAATCATCTGAGACAGCGTGGTCGAAGCGCAGTGTCGCACATAGTCCTGAAGATTGGTGAGACGGCCCAGCAGCGTGAACAGTGCCTGTCGAAGCGCGCATTAGCCAGGCATGACAGAGTGCAAGCGGCTCCACGTCAGTACGCTGGACAAAGCCTTCAAATCTGCCAAGTACCCTTCCTCGGTCTGTATCAATTCGTCCAGCTTATCTCTTCGCTTCCGGGATCTCTGCACGGATGCTCGATCCATGGCAGATCGTTGAGTGTCTCCCGACTGCCGCCGGTCAGTCTCAGAGACGATACTACTGCGATGGCGCCCATGCCGCCACTGGCTGTTACGATGGGAAAGAGTTGCGATGCTCGCTGTAGCTATCGTCGCTGTCGCAGACTTGACAGCGGTGACAAAGGCCATTGACGAGGCGGAAGAGTCAGACTTCTGGTGTCGTGAATGCTTGGGTATGACGGGTGGCGTCGGTCGCGTGTCAAAGTCGTCCAGACTCCAACGCTCACTTCGAGGGGTGACGGGGATGGGCTTGTGCAGCTTCTTCCGTCCGAGTGTGCTGATCCATCTGCGAAAGGCTCTTCGTTCTGGCAAGTCAATCGGATCCATAAAGCTGGCCTCGTCCGCGTCTGGTCCCGCTGTCGCATTGCTCTCTTGAGGGTCGTAGAATATCGTGGTGCTCTCAGTGGCCGCGTCGTCCCCCAGCGCATCATACTCGGTTCCGTCTTCATCCACATCGTTCAGGCGGACTGCAGGCTGATCGAGCGAGTTGAGGAGATCGAATTGCGACGGTCTGCTGAAGAGAGCGGATAGACTTGCTCTCCGTTCCGATATGGTCGTCCTGGCTCGGACACTCAGTAGCGACGCTGTAGAGGCGAGGGACGATGTCGAAAGACTGCGAATCGTGTGACGCTTCACGGTGACGCTCGAGCCGATGCTCTCGGCGGATGAGGGTGCGCGGCCCGGCTGCTGTGCTACATACATCGTGAGCGTCGCAAGTACGGCCACCCAACACGACGCATGTTGTGATGAGTGTACGGCGGACGTCGTTGGGGTGTAGATACATCATTGACGGAAGGAGAGCTGGCCACACATGGAAGGCCCATCTTGAACTTGGTCGGAGCAACAACCATTCGAAGCCCTGCAGACGGCAGGACTGAATGAGCGTTGATTTGCAGTGAAGCAACAGCGCGATCGCTACGTGCACGTCGACTCGCGCAGGACCTTGGCCTCTCTCGACAGAACGTGACTGGTAGGGAGAAGTCAGGGTGTCGTCTGCTTCTGCCTACGGTGAGCTTCACGAGTGAATTCCTTGAGGCTGATCGCTGCACGGGAATCCATGCTCCCTAGCTTGCCTGATGATGAGCGTTCCGCAGGGCCAGCGATATGTTGAACTTGTGCCGACACTATTCTTCCTTATCCACTGCAAATGCCTTCAGGTCACTCAAATTGATCTTGTTCAGCGCTTTCTCGTTGGTGGCATTGAGGAATATCTTCGGCACAATCTTGTCGCCCTCCCTCCCTCTCGCCTCGAATGCTTCCAACCACCGACTCGCGCACAAACACCACTTGCATCCACCCTTCATGCCCGGGATAGGTCGAAGGTCGTTGCCTTGCTTGGCACTGAACTCAAGGAACTCTTCGGTGACCTCCGCAGCGATAGCGTGGTTTCCGAAGTCAGAGGCTGGGACTTCGCAGTAGCCATTGCGAAGGTAGCCCGTCATGGGGCTTGTGGAGTGGATTGAGAGGGGCTTCTTGAACACTTGCGCGGTGTGAGTCGATACTCGGACAGTAGTAGAAGCCCGCGAGACCTACCATTGAGTGACTTTGACATCGCAAGAGGTTCCTGCTGATAGTTGTGATGATGTTTCAGTTTGTTCCAGGAGGTTGCGTTGGCGACTGTGAGGATCCAGATGACAGCAAAACAGACATGCGCAAACACGGATTGCATGAGAATGGGTGGTTGTCTTGCAAGGATGTACAGCGGTGATGAAGCTCCAATGATCGCCTCACCTCACTTCTCGCTGTCGTCAATGACGTTTCCGAACCACTTGCCTTAGTCAGCGCGTCTCACCTCGGTGCCTATGCCAACGTCCGGTCGGATGACTAGACAGACTATCACAGCATGCGCAAAGCACTCGTTCAAGCCAAGGAATGGAAGTCTTCTCCATGGTCATGAGCTGTGACGACCATGATGATGTATAGCATCGTGTACGGCCTCGTGCGATTGCTTGACCTGGCACGACAAGTCTTCACCCAGACCCACATGTACGTCCAGCACAATCCCATGATTATGAATCGCGATACGCCATTATCAGTCGTGCTGCAAGCATCACACTTCGCAATTCGCGTACCTACCGGAACCTACCTAAGGTAGGTATGTAAGAGCCGTCGCTCCCGGGCTGGTGCGCATCTATGCAGGTACCGGTCGCCGACCCACATGAGCTCACATGCATGTGCTGGAGGTACATAGGTCGACCTCATTAGACGCTTCGACGAGCTACATGTACTGTATCGTTCCAGTTCACCACTTCTCGTCTCTCTGCACTCGGGACTGAGCCACGCTCATCGCACTGCGCGACCATGGTTCCACCACTGATCACGCTCGAAGAGCACTTCTTCTCCACAGCCATTGGGAGCGCCCTTGACGACAAGTATGTCGAGCAGTTCAAGGCAATCCCCAGCCTCGAACATCAGCTCAAGGACCTTGGTGATCTTCGACTCTCGTATATGGAGAAGGGGAAAGTGTCTCTCCAGGTCATCTCCCACGGTCCAGGCACTCTGACGCCTCTCCAATGCCAAGAGGCGAACGATCAGCTCGCGGCAGCTGTACGGAAGAACAAGGAACGCTTCGCTGGTTTCGCCGTCCTCGCCATGTCGGAGCCCGAAGAAGCGGCCAAGGAGCTCCAGCGCACCGTGTCGCAGCATGGCTTTGTCGGTGCGCTCATCGACTGCCACGTCAAGGGTCGCTATTACGATGGGCCCAAGTACGAGACCTTCTGGCGAGAGGCCGAGGAGCTTGATGTACCAATCTACATCCACCCGACCTGGCCTTCAGAGGACATGGCGCCGCGCTTCACCGGCAACTTCACTGGCGGAGCCTCGAGGAGCCTGAGCGCATCAGGCTGGGGCTGGCACAACGAAGTCGCGCTTCACACTCTGCGCCTCTACGCTTCTGGCATCTTTGACAAGTGCCCGAAGCTGAAGATCATCATTGGTCACTTTGGGGAAATGATTCCGTTCATGCTTGACCGCATCACCAAGCTGAGTGTACGGTGGGGCGACCAGCAAAGGAAATGGAAGACCGTCTGGGACGAGAACATCTGGATCACCACATCGGGCGTCTGGAGTCTGGATCCCATGAGGTGTATCTTGGGCAATACGAAGATCGAGCACATCCTCTACAGCGTGGACTATCCATTTGAGAAGAATGAGAACGGGCTGGAGTGGATCAAGGACTTGGAGGAGAGTGGGCTGGTGACTAAAGAGCAGCTGGAGATGATATCGTACCGCAACGCCGAGGATCTGCTGCGTGTGAAGGCGCCGCGATAATACGCATAGGATTTTGGTTGCTTCAGCCTATGGTCATCATATGCTCACCAGAAGTATTTGATCATCTTAGCCGGGCGTCGTGAAATCTCGCCGATGTGTGAGCCTCTGCCTGACTTTCCACGGAGCATCACCTCGCCAACGCAAATGGTTGCCGCGGGACGGCAATCGCAGTACCCTGGGCTTGTCACAGTGAGATATGCGAATCGCTTCCCACATGTCAAACGAGAGTGTGCTACCAGGCCGGGTATGATGTCAGCTACCGGTGCTGAGGTCGGTGACCGTGGACTCTATGGCACGGCTTGTCTCTGTAACACACCAACGTGGATGCTCGGCAGTGCTTGCAGCTGCCCATGCAAGGTTCCTGGGCTAGAAGCTCTTGGCAACCTTAAGCCACCAAACGCTTAGACTTCCACGTGCATCGGAGGCAACTACTACGACACCTCATCGGCCATATCGACTTCGTCACCCTCGCTCAAGCCTGTCGCACGCGACGCAGCCTACATGTACAATTCCAGTACTGTATGACGACTCTGCCACATGACTCATACTGGATACTGCTTCGCCTCGATCGATGCAGCATCTCACAAAGTTCACGCCCTTGCTCCCTCATTAGGCGAGCCCGGGGTCCGACACGATTGACGACCGCAACCAGTCTAGTGGAGGCGTCGTGAAACCCCTCCGCCTTCCATCCGCCTTCCGCGACGAAGCCAAAGCCTTGGCTAACGAGGCCGCCCGCCGATGACTCCCCTCCCCTCACTCGATTCCAGCTGGTCCCGTGAGTTCGTGTCAATATCGGGACCTTAGCGTGCTGCACGCTCTGTACGCGTCGAATCAGCGCGTGCCTCTGCGGATGCCGTGCGAACGCTTATCACTCTCGCTCTCTGTTTGCGGAGCGACCAGGCGATTCAGCTCTGCCGCAGGGGCAGGCTACATATGAAGGTGCCATGCGCTGCGACCTGCTGACCGGTGGCTTTCCTGGCTTCATCCTACGTTGCTGCCTGAGACAGTATAAGTACTCTGGCTTTCCTGCACCTTCTCACACCTCTTTCTGCGCTGCCGCGGTCTCTGACGACTACGTCTATCCATCAAAGCATAAGCATTGACGCCGCGTAAGCCAGCATAATGTTCACGACAAGCAAGAACAAGTCGTACCGTGACAGCTTCTCCCACCGAGCCGGCAAGGCGACCAGCAAGAAGCAGAAGTCGTTCAAGGAGTATGCTCCAACAC
>JAWDJV010009525.1:0-34072 GCA_033119285.1 Teratosphaeriaceae sp. CCFEE 6253
ATGACGGTGCCGTAGCCGGACATGCCGTTCATGATGCCCGCCATGGCGTGCTCGCGCACACCGTAGCGGAAGTAGCGGCCGCTGTACTCACCAATGCCGAGGTCCGGAGGCTGGAAGTCGATGGCCTTCTTCCAGCGCGTGTTGTTGGAGCCAGTCAAGTCGGCGGATCCGGAGAGCAGCTCGGGCACGGCCTCGTGGATAGCCTCGAGGACAGTCTCGGACAGCTTACGCGATGCGATCGCGCTGTCGCTGGGCTTGTAGACCGGGAGGTGCTCCTGCCAGCCCTCTGGGAGCTTGCGCGAGATGCGGCGCTTGAGGTCCGCTGCGAGGTCCTTGTGCTCTGCGGCATACTTCTCGAACATGCTGTTCCACTCCTGCTCGGCGGCCGCACCCTCCGAAGCGTGCTTGTGGTACATGTCGTACACCTCTTGCGGCACCTGGAACATCTTCTCCGGGTCGAAGCCGAACTTCTCCTTGACCTGCTTGCAGTCGTCCGCCTTCAGCGGGTTGCCGTGGACGCCGCCAGTGCCCTGGAGCTTGGAGCCGAAGCCGATCGTCGTCCTGAGCTTGATCATCGACGGCTTATCGGTCACCTCTTTTGCCTTCTTGATGGCGTCCTCGATGCCCTGGTAGTCGTGGTCGCCATCATCGACAGACTGCACGTGCCAGCCGTACGCCTCGAAACGCTTGCTGACATCCTCGGTGAATGCGCACTTGGTGTCGCCATCTATCTCGGTCAGCACCCCTCGGTCAGCCTTGATCTCTGGTGCACTCACCAATGGAGATGTGGTTGTCGTCGTAGACGGCAATCAGGTTGCCCAGCTTCAAGTGGCCAGCAGTGGAGGCAGCCTCACTCGCAATACCCTCCATAGCACAGCCATCACCGAAGAACATGAAGGTGTGGTTGTTGATCACCTCAAAGCCCGGCTTGTTGAAGACGGCGGCCGTGTGTGCCTGCGCGCAAGCCAGACCGACCGCGTTGGCGAAACCCTGGCCAAGAGGGCCGGTGGTGACCTCGATACCGGGGGTGTCATGCGACTCGGGGTGGCCGGGGCATATGCTGTCGACCTGACGGAAGTGCTTGAGGTCGTCCATGCTGATCCCGTAGCCGAAGAGGTGCAAGATGGCGTACTGCAGCATGCAGCCGTGGCCATTGCTGGACACTTCGTCAGCACTCTCCGGTCGCCGACACGAGTGGTGTGTTGTGATCGCGATTGCGTCTGTTGGTAGCTGGGTGACACGTACGAGAGGATGAATCGATCCCTGTTCACCCAATCCGGGTTCTTTGGGTTGAAGTTCATGAATTTGTTGAAGATGATGTGGGCGACCGGAGCCATACCCATGGGCGCACCAGGGTGGCCGGAGTTGGCTTGGAACGTGGCATCGACCTGCGATCACAATGTGTTAGCCCGGCATCGTATTGCCTATGCATCCTCGAGGTCCGGCCGTTCAATGCCATCGGTGAGCGGCGGATGTCGCGGGGTATTTGTGTACTCACGGCCAGCGTCCGGATGGTGTTGATGGCGAGCTCGTCGGTGTTGTCGTAACCCATCTTGGCGGTGTTGTGGTGGAGAGTGGAGGGAGGAAGGTAGGTGTGCGAAGAGGCAGGTCAAGGTGCAGGAGCCGGCGCTGTATGGCGGAAACGTTGATAATCGCTACAGCCAGTGAATTTTATAGTGGGGTCAACAGATGTCCCGCGCCGGCAGCTTGCTTTGCCTTCGCTGCCTGAGTCGTGCGCGTGTGTCGACTTGCCGGCTGAATTGCTGCTCACCGACCTCAGCTCATCAGTCGCGCGGTCGTGGAAGAGCGAAGGCCGAAGGACGTTCTGGAGACGGTGGCATCGTCGACCTTGACTCTTCAACGGGCCGATTATATGGGCAGAGCCAGCACGGGAGCTGGAATCAAGCACTCGGCTGCGAGACCGCGAAGAGCTCTCCTTACTCATCGCTGTGTCATGTCAGACGCGCTCCCACGACCGGCCACAGCTCCCGAACAGGCAGCACACTTCGGCATCGCAGGGACCTCGAGACGCTCATCGTCGTGTCGGCGGAAGATACTAAAAGAAGACTGGCCGGAGGAGCATCGTCGCCGACGCGAACGTCACGTGCGCACGCGTATGGCACGGCCCAAGCTTCCTGTAAGCGCCGAACCCCCGTCCACTGGCCAACAACATCCGTCCAACGGGCAGACGTGCAGTCTACAGGCGCCATGAGCGCCTACGACCACCTTTCGAAGCCTCCTCAAGCCTCACAACGTGCCATGACGGTGGCAATAGCGCCAAAGTGCCGGGGTCCAGGTAAGCAGCCCATCGAGACAGCCTCGTACAAATCGAAGCGCCTTCCACTCCCCCCGTCGCGAGACGACCTCATCTCGCACTGTTGCTGTAACGCGTCGACGACTCTCCTTGTGTCCTTGCTTTCTTCCTTGTCTCCTTGCTGTTGTCGATCAACAAGTTCCCTTCTTCTGCTGCTGCTGGTTCAGCGTAATGGTTCTCGTACACAGACTCTGAAACCGATATACGAATTTCTTTTGCTTCCCGGACTGGGCATGATAGACTGTACACTAGCACCACGATGCCAGCACGGCGACGGAATTCATCGGCCGAGGCACCACATCGATCAGACGGCGTTGTCCCGGCAGGCATTCCGCTCCAAGCGCGCAACACTCTACCACAGCAGGTGCAGGCCATCGTGCCATCTTGTGCACAATCTTGTCTCAACGAGTACCTCGACCAGCAGTACTCCGGCTGCGACGGCAACGATGGCCTCAGTTGCCTGTGCACTCAGTACAGCTCGCAGGGCTACACCCTCGGCGATCTGGCATTCATCTGCTTGCAGAAAGACTGCCCGTCATCCTCGGACAAGACACAGCAGAACGTTTACGGGATTTGTTCGGCACAATCGAGTGAGGTCCCGGCCACACATAGCACGCTCACGTTGCCTGCTGCGCCCACGACGATATCGGGCGTCACAACTACAACAGTTGAAGTGTACGCCTCCAGCTCTGCGTCAACGGCTAGTCCGGAGGCTCCACAGAGAACGACCCTGCAGACCACAACAAGCTCACGGGCTAGTGAGACGGCGGCAAGTCCGGCCACGGCCGCCTCACCAACTTCAAGTGCGGCGTCCGAATCTTCTGCAGTTGCGGTGACGGCGCCTGTAGCCGCGTCGGACAACTCGACAACCCTCACGAGCGGCCAAGCTGTCGGTGTCAGCGTGGCTGCGTTTGGCGGCATTGCCGTCCTGGTCGCGCTCATCTGGGTATTTGCGTGCTGGCGGCGCAGGAAGGGCAAGGGCATCTGCAAGTCGCCTCCGTCCCGACACAGCTCTTACGACTTCGTTGACGACGCCCCGCCTCGCTTCTCGCCCTTCAACTACGGCCATGCAGATCCGCGTGGTCCTCTAGGCGGGTTCGTGGGACAGAGAGCCGAGCTACCGGGCGATAAGCGGATGAAAAGCCAGTGGTACCGAGAGCAGTTCCCTGCTGAACCGTCGTCCGAGAAAGTTGACGGTCTGGGACTGGCCCCTAGCCGCAATATCTCGCCCGAGAGCTGCCGGACGCACCGGAGCAATGAGACGCTGAGGACGGTGTCGCAGCTGTTGCCGGAGAAGCCGGGCGAGACGCCTCCTCAGCCTCCGCGGAAACGCTTCCCGGCTGCACTGAGCATGAAGTCTCCGGAGACGGTCTTTGAGGAGTACAATCCGTCGCGTCCCAACAGCAAGCGTGTCTCCGCATCGCAGCTGCCGGTTGTGCCCACTCATGCAGCTCTCTTGCGCACCAGGGGCGCGATGCCAGGCACGCAATGCGCTTCGCAGCAGAAGCCTGCGCCTGGCGAGAACAAACAGCCTTCGCTATCCCTCACGATGCCGAGAAAGGCCTCGCGTGCCGCCATGAAAGTGCCATCGCCAATCCTGATCGCGCCTCCGCCCTTGCTGAAGTCGGAACGGTCATCGCCCATAGATAGGACGGGCAAAGGCTCGCGAGCCAAGTCCGGCGGCTCCTCGAAGTCAGGAAACAGCTTGCTGGATTACTACACTAGCCCAGCGGTCGACCTCGCGATGAACCCACTCGGCTCGCCGTTTACGCCCATCTCGCTCGAGCCCCAGCGGCGCGTAAAGCCCATCCCAGCCGCGATCACCGTGACCAGGCCAACATACCCACCTCGAGCCGTAAGACGAGCGTCCTCCGCAGGCAGCGATACCAGCTTCGAGAGCACGGATCCAGATGAGCCGACGCCACCGGATGAAGAGGACAAGCAGCTCAGCCCGGTAGCGGAGCACAGCCCCATCGCCGCGATCCGGTACCCCAAGGTCCCGCGCAGCTCCAACCAGTCCATCCCGCGAAGTCCGCCCATGCGGTTGACTCCCGCGAAGTCGCCGAGACGCCATAAGCAGCAGCAGCAGCAGCAGCGGATGGTAGTGCCGAAGGACGACCGGAGCACGCTACCCAGCAACGGCGCTCAAGTTTCCGCCGACTACGTGACTCCCGAGCGCCCGGCCACGTCCAGCCCGAGCCTCACGGGATCGACGCTGGCAGCCAAGCGGACGGGCAACGGTGGTGCGGCCGCGGGCACGGAGAAGCGGCTGTACATCGATACCTCGCACTCGCGCAGCAACCCGCATATCCGCGGCGAAAGCAAACCCCAGATCACCCCTCCCCGCTTCAGCGCAGGCGGGACGCGCCAAGAGTCACCCCTGAAAGGTTACGGCCGCGTAGCAAGCGCCGGCAGCGGTGGTGGGGCCCGGGGCGGCGGCCGCCTCAACAACAACAAATCCGTCACCGCCCACGGCCAGCACACGCCAGACACGAAGGGCTCGCAGTCCTGGACGCTGCAGCACGGCGGCTTCCCCGGCGACCTCTCGCAGGTCGTGCTGAAGAGCCCGCTGTGGGAGCCCAAGCTGACCCCGCGCCGGCGGGGCGACGACCTCTTCCTCGAGGTCGGGCTCGCGAGCCCCGGGGTCCTGAGCCCCGGGTTCTCGACGCCGGGGATGCGGACGCCGCGGACGCCGTGGCTGAGTACGGAGCCCAAGCGATGAAGGCCCGAGTCTTGCCGTGCGTCAGTAGTAGTCTTCGGGGTGTTGGAGGACTTTGCAGCGTTCTAGCGTTTGAGATGTGCATTGGCGTGGCGTCTGGGTGGGAGGGTTGGCTTTGAGATACCAATTGGCTTTACGACGTTGCGCTGTACACTGCTCTGCTGCTTGGCACAGGTTTCGCTCAACGATATTCACCAGTCTTCTAGACCTGTTGACGTGTTCCTCTCCATTATGATACATACCTACACTTCGACACGGGGACAGTCCGCGCCCTATCCCATCCTCCGGACCAAAAACTCCATCATCATCGCCGAGTCAGCCTCAGCTTCGGTCGTGTTCACCTTATTGCCAAGACTAGCCACCGTGTTCATCCGTCCGTCAACCGTAAACTTCACCCCTGCCTCATCTCCAACTTCATCCCACATCTCCCGCCACGAGTCAATGTCGTGCCTGAACCTGGACCCTTGCCCATCTCGTCGCGGGAACTCCGCAGGCTTCGCATTGCCGACCTGCCTGCCGACCACCAAGCTGTCCCTCCGCGGTCGTATGAGCTTGATGACCGAGCGCGCGATCTGCTTCTGTTCCGCCAGCGTGAACAGGTGGAAGAACGAGCTGGCATCGATGATGTCGACATGGCCATTGAGCTCTTGCAGCGCGCTGTTCTCGTCAAACACGTCCGCCGCGATGAAGCGGCTTTGCAATGTCTCGCGGTCATTGAACAGCTCATACCCCAGCTCGATGAAGTCCAGGCGGAGATCGGAACCATAGCATTTGCTACTGTCGACGCCGTCCGCGACCAGGCGGCGCACGTCTTGGGCAAAAGCACAGCCGAGGTCGAGATACGTCTGCTCGCCGCTGAGCATGCGCGGGAGGATCTCGGAGTGGTAGAGCTGGTGCTGGCCGATGGCGAGGTTGAGGAAGCGGCCCATGCCGATGCACGGGTACGGGTGGATCGCCTAGCAGCTGGGTCAGAGATCAAGGTGTGGGCACTCTTATCTAGTCTCCTGGCGGGCAGCGGAACGGCGTACCCAGGCTTTCGCTCGCTGTACAGCTTCAGCATCTCCCGTCACTCACACAATCTCAGCCGAGTGCGAATACGTACGATGGCTTCCACATGAGCCTGTAGCCTGCCCTCTGGGACCGGGCTGTACCTTACCAATACCTCCTTCGTGCCATCACTCAGTGCAAGCTCTGGCGTCCAGAACCGCTGCTTGTACTCTGCAAGCCTCGCGGTAGCCCTGGTAGATGAGGCCTTCTCGCCCTCCATCTTGGTTGATCTTGCACTTTGTTTGGAGATTAGGAGTAAGTCTATGGCTGATCGAGCTGGCTGTGGGCCAAACCGTCCACTCCAGGTCCGAAGTTTGGTTCTAGGTTGTGGCCTCGAAGGCGATCAGATGGTGTACACATGCGAGTGTTCACCTTTATATGTATTATTCGGCCGAGTGTTCGGTCACCGATAGTCCTGTCCGGTACCTCAATGCCTCGGGCCTTTTTATCACTCTAGTTACGCAGAGCTGCCGCGCCATATCAAGGACATCGAGCCACCAATGTATGGATCGCTACAGGTCCATTGCACACGAGGCAAGCAGGAGAGAGTGAACCGAGGGAGCTTGGCAGGACGTCGGTGAATCGTCGGCCCGGCAGCCCACTTCGCCCATGACCGCATAGGATGGGACACTGCCGCAGAAAAATGTTGGGTGGTGCATGCTGCTGCTCTGTCGGCGTGTAACGAGCACGCTCAGAACATCCACTCCAGCTCTACCAACAATTATCACAATTGTGCGCCCCAGAACCACCTTCCAACAACACCACAGTCAACACGCGACCATGGCCGAAATCACCCACCCAACGATCAAAGATGGCTGGTTCCGCGAGATCAGCGACATGGCAAGCCTCTTCACATAGCAACGGCACATCCAGCTACTGACGATAGCCGCTACAGTGGCCCGGCCAAGCCATGACCCTCAAGGTCAAGGAGATCGTGCACCACGAGAAGAGCCAGTACCAGGACGTCCTGATCTTCGAGAGCAGCGACTACGGCATGGTGCTCGTGCTGGACAACGTCATCCAGTGCACCGAGCGCGACGAGTTCGCCTACCAGGAGATGATCACGCACCTGGGCATGTTCGCGCACCCCAACCCGAAACGCGTGCTCGTCATCGGCGGCGGCGACGGCGGCGTGCTGCGCGAGATCGTCAAGCACGAGGGCGTCGAGGAGGCGGTGCTGTGCGACATCGACGAGGCGGTCATCCGGCTCAGCAAGAAGTACCTCCCCGGGATGAGCGTGGGGTTCCAGCACCCGAATGTGAAAGTGCATGTCGGGGACGGGTTCAAGTTCCTGGAGGATCAGAAGGATACGTTTGATGTCATCATCACGGACTCGTCGGATCCCGAGGGGCCGGCGGAGACGCTGTTCAAGAAGCCGTACTTTGAGCTGGTGGCCGGGGCGCTGAGGGAGGGTGGGGTGATGACCACGCAAGGTGTGAGGCGCAGAACTAAGCGATGGGAATGACATGCTGACACTCTACCAGCGGAGAACCCGTGGCTGCACCTCAAGCTCATCGCCGAGCTGAAGAAGTCCTGCGGGGAGGTGTTCCCGGTGGCGGAGTACGGGTGGACGACGATCCCGACATACCCGGCCGGGCAGATCGGCTTCATGGTGTGCTGCAAGGACTCGAGCCGGAATGTGAAGAAGGCGGTGCGGTCGCTGAGCCCAGAGGAGGAGGACAAGCAGTTCCGCTACTACAGCAAGCAAGTGCACGAGGCGGCGTTCGTGCTCCCAAAGTTCGCGGAGAAGGCTTTGCGGTAAACTGGGACAGTGGTAGCGCGGACTGAGCTGCTTTGAGAGATACCATGATGGCGTTGGGAGGTGAGCCGGGGCCAAAGGGCTATACAGCATCGGTAGCGAGTATGGCTGAAGCCGTGCAAAGTGCGAGAGTGTCACAGATTCCCATACCACTATTGTACAGCATTATTGCACTGGCTCGTGAGAAACCATGTCTACCGCTCCCCACCACATCGTCCGCCACAGGTTGTTCGTGCCAATGCTTCTTTGCTGGCGGCTCGAGTCATCCTTCGACCGTGGCGCCAAGAGTAGGTTGGAAGTGTACGAAGTCGCAAAGTTGGGGGTATCGTCGGTCAGGTAATCATCGCGGGTGGTGTTGGAAGGAATCCTCCGCCCACGTCCGGAGCTTGGAGGCGCCGTCGGCGGCCACGGACCGGTACGTCTAGTACTTCAGGATGATGTACAGCGCGTGGATGATCTGGAATAGACATCAGCAAATGGGCCTCGTGCGGAGGGTTCTTGACGGGGACGTACGCCAGGGATGTAGCCGAGGACGGTGAGGACGATGTTGATCAGGAAGTCCGCGCCGCAGCCCCTCTCCAGGAAGACGCCGACGGGGGGCAGGAAGATGGCGAGGAGGATCTTGATGATGTCGCTGGAGGGAGCACGTTAGCATGGTGGCCCTTCATCCGGACTACTGGCCGCGGCGCATCGCGGAGCATCTCGTATGTATTGATGATGCGCTGCAGAGAGGGCTCTTACCTTCCGGTGAAAGGCATGATGAAGGTGTTATTTTGTGGTGAGTCTGTTGGAGTGGACGTGTATAGGTCTGAGGTCGATGGAGGCTCGGTGTCTGTCAGGAAGTTGATGGATGCCAGTCGATGGTGTTTACGAAACGGAGTGGAGGCTCTCTCTTATGAAACACACGCGCGCATACAAACAAGGCCGGCAGGCACGGACCCACGTCACATATCCGCTGCCAAGGTAACGACCGCCGTGCCAGAATAGCAGGGGGTTGTGATTGGCCGGCCGGAAGACGAGGGCAAGTCCGTCCGGTCATGAGGTCGCGAGACCCCTCCGGCCATCGCATCCGACGAGGGCGCCGCTGATGACCGTGCAGTCTGTGGCCACCCTTCCTGGAAGGAGTGGAGTGGCAGCGCGTCGAGTGTACAGCCCCCGCGATGATCGGAGACGCGTTTCGCAAAGCCACACCAGCACCGCCACAGTAGCGTGGCGCCGATCCGGACCAAGCCTCGCACGCGACTCCCAGTGCTTGGCAGGGCTGCCGGTCATCCGGCCGCGGAAGCCGTCCACGAATCCCACAGCCTTGGACGGAGCGGAATCAAGACCTCAGCCAAGACCTGGCATTGCGAATGCATTGTTCAGCCTTGCTTGGTAACGCTGCTGCAGCACCTTCTCATGTGATGCTCTCCACGGCGATGCTAGTACAAGATCGTTCGACACGAGATCTATGGGGTATCATCCAAGCAAACAACGCCCCCCAACAGCACATCCAGTTGCCCAACAACACGCCCCTCAGAACGAGAATAATCCACGCTTCTTCCCAAACGGATACACCACAACAGCAGACAAGAACAGCCCAACCGTAATCCCAATCGCCACCTGCACAACCGAGTAACTGACATTGAACGCGATATTATTCAAGCCCTCGGAGCCCAGGGTCAGCGTCGTGCTGTTCACCACCGTCGTCCCATTCGTCGCGTTCCCCGCGATCTGGTTCGCGCTCGCCAGGCCCGAGATCAGCGAGCCGCTGACCGCCAGGCCGGAGGGGACCTGCACGAAGATGGCCGGCAGCATCGCCGCGGCAGCCAGGCCGTAGCCGACCCGGCGCGTCTGGCGGACGTACACCGAGTCCGCGTCGTGCAGGGCGCCCTCCTCCATGCTCTCAGCGGAGGCGCCCTGGGCCCGGCGCAGGACGCGCGTCCGGACGCTCTTCCAGTAGTGCCGCAGCGTGTCCTCCCACAGATCCAGCAGCCGGTTCTCCACCTTGGCGCCGACGCGCGAGTACATGTTGGCCAGGACGCCGATGGCGAAGGCGCCGAGGGTGCTGCTGACCTGCGTGTTGCCCGCGAAGCGCGCGGACGAGTAGTGGCTGACGACGTAGCCCGCGAAGGCGATGACGACCATGACGGGCGCCTGCTTCCATTTCGCCTGGTTGAGGATGATGAGCGTGATGGCGAAGGCGGGGACGAAGGGGAAGTAGTACGGCTCCGCTATACCGCCGTCGCAGGTCGTGGCGGACGTGGCGTTCTTGTCCATGAGGCCGTAGAGGGCGGTGCCGATCGTGATGCCGAAGCCCAGGAAGAGCGAGTAGATGATGGGGTAGACCATGCGGATCGAGCCCGCGACGATGGAGCGGCTCTGCAGCTCGAGGGAGGCGCAGAGCACGATGTACCCGGGCAGGATGAGCGCGATGGACGACTGGGCCAGAGCCGCGAAGCAGAAGATCCGCTCGCCGTTGCTGTAGCGGATACTCCCAAATGCGCGCGACAGGAAGGAGGTGATGACCGTGGCGGCGATCTCGAAGACGTTGGCGTAGAGGTCCGAGCGCGGCGCCACAAGAAGCTGCAGGATCCCTAGTATACAACCCAGAATCCAGGCGATCGGCAAATCGATCAGCCTGGCACCAAACGCAAAGGGCCCAACGAAGGCGGCCGCCAAGCCATAGACCGGGATGCGGAGCCAGATGGGGTGCTTATCCTTCTTCCGCAGCACCTCATCCAGTCTGATCGTGGACTCCTCCACCCCAATCCGATCATGCACGACATCCTTATATACCTCGTGCACGTCGCGCAGCCGGCCCAGATCCAAGCCCTGCGTGACGCGCACGAGCTTGACCTCGGTCGTGTGCGTCGCCGGGTCGTCAAAGGACATGATCATCGACCCGGGGATGTAGAGGAACTGCGCCGAGAT
Organism: Teratosphaeriaceae sp. CCFEE 6253; assembly: GCA_033119285.1. Lineage (NCBI taxonomy): Eukaryota > Fungi > Ascomycota > Dothideomycetes > Mycosphaerellales > Teratosphaeriaceae > Teratosphaeriaceae sp. CCFEE 6253. Next base: position 10,753 of record JAWDJV010009525.1, read on the forward strand.
CTCCAGCACGCGCGAGCTCATCGTCATGTACTCCTCGAGGCGGTGCGACGGCGCGCCGTACTGCATCAGCGCCTTGCACAGCTTGAGGAGGTACTTCTGCCGCGCGATGTAGTTCGCGATGTGCACCGTGATGCGGATCTCCTCGTCCAGGCGCGGCCGGCCCATCCGGTTCAGCGCGGCGAGGGCATTGCCGCTGCGGCTCCGTTTGCCGAGACGGGGGCGGCTCGCTTTCTCCTGCTCGGCCTGCTCCTTGAGACGCTGGGAGACCTGCTCTCCTAGTCCAGAGATGATCGGCGAGCCCAGACTGGCAGAGCTGCCGATGAGCTTAGCGAGCGAGGGCGACGAGTTGTCCCTTTGTTTGCGCGAGAACCACCCGTTCGGCGTGGACGTTCCCGACTGCGGCGGTGAGTGGGTCGGCGTTGTCGCAGTGCTGAAATCCTCGCTGAGCCCTCGTCTGTGCAGGGGCTGCGCGCTTGACGATCTGCTCCGAGACGGACGATGCTGACCATACAGCTTGAGCAGGGAGCCCAGGACGCCTCCTTGGTACTCCTTCGGGTGTGGCCGGTAGAACTCGAAGTCGCCCTGCTCCTCAATGGGCGTGGCAGCACCGGACTGCGTCCCTGGAGAAGGCGGCGTGTCCGGCGTTCGCGATCCGCGTGCCATGGTATGCTTCCGCACCAGCGCGAAAGCCTCGGCAGTTGACAGCTTCCTAGTCTTGTCACGTTTCGGGATCTCCAGGCCAACGTCGGAATCGGAGTCCTCGTCTTCGTCTTTGCGTGCGATGGTGTGCAGAGGGATGTCTGCTGTCCGATGTGGTACCCGGCCAATCCGCTGCTGTCGCTCGGGAGAGGCATATCTTGAGTTCGGCTGCGACTGCTCGGTCTCCAGCTTCTTGGCACGCTCGTGGGCCGCTTGAGCGCGCAGCTTCCGGTGTGCCAGAAGCCCATCGTAGTCATCAGGCGGATCCAAGTTGAGATCGACAAGATCAACCTGTTGGTCGGACTGAGTCTGGCGGATCGCTGGTCGAAACCGAGGTAGGTCGAGCGCCTGACTGAAAGCCTGGTGCAGCTCTTGTGTCTGCTGAGGCGACAACTCTGGAAGATGCGACTTGTCGTGTTCCGCTTCGTCTGGCAGCATCATATCGCTACTGCCCTGCCTGGAATGGCTTGGCGTGGTGCGGCCACTCGTCTCGGGTGAGCCGAACGGAGGTGTGGCTCTTGGTGGCGACAGTGTCCTACCCATGCGCTCGAATGGCTCGCCATTCCAGCTCGTCCTCGAGCCGCGGTCTCCCGATGCCGCTCCCCCGGAAAAGCCAACCCGTTTCTTCTCCCGTCGCTTGCCGCCAGCACTACCCCGGCGGCTCGTTTCGGCGCTCGAGTCGATGCCGCTCATGTCGCGCAAGACTTCCCGGGAGCTCCTCGTTGACAGTGACGGGTCCACCGTGTCGAATGGATCCCGAAACGGGTCCGAGGGGGTACCCACGGGACTCCCCATTCTGTCGGTCGTTGGTATGCTGAAAGTCAAGACAAAGCTGGCACCGGCAGGCCGTCACGAAGCCGGATCCGATCAATTGGCCTGGATATTGTCCCGATATAGCGTAGCGAATGTGTGGAGTACACAAAGGAATGCTGGCGTGGCCGACGTCGTTCAAGTCAACACCCTAGTTTGGTCCGTGAACAATGGCAAACAATCCGATATGTGTTCAGAAGAGCGTAATGTAGACGCAAGGCGGCCTTCATACAGAATCTAGTCTCGAGTGCTAGGTGCCGAAGTGTCTCTGGCCGGTCCGGATTGAATGCGAGCGAATGCCGCTGAGCAAGCGGTGCAGTCAGGATTTGGAAGACTTGCGCAGCACTGCGTCGCAAGGTGTTATATCGCTATGTCAGCAGTCTGAGTGCGCGTCGTGGGCCAGGAGATGTATAGCGAGGTAGAAGCCACCAGAGCGGATGCAGGGACGTATAATGAGAAAGCGATAGACGCGTAGTGGGAATGACGCTCGTCAAGCTGCGAATAGCAGCCATGCCACCCGACGCTGCCGTGACTTATCAGTAGACCCACTGTACTGTGGACTTGGACATTGTAAGCATTCGCGCGCACGTGGAGTGCTACTGCTACATCGGGGACAGCGAGCGGAACGGCGCTGCACCGGCGAGCGTGTGCTGATACTCCACTGGGTCAGGTGGATGGCAGGCACCGTCTCACCAAATGATCTCGCCACGACGCACGCCGGCGCGGCGGCGGCGAGGATGATGCGCAGTGCCGCGGGCCGGTCCAGCAGGGCCACTGTAGAGAGTTCGGCAGTCGCGTCCTAGTCGATGGTGGTTGATAGGCGCCTCTTCGGCTTGGGAGAGAAAGGTACAGCAGTCCTGCTCTCTGCTTGTAATAAGCAATTCGTGCGCCCGGCGACGACCGCATTGGAACACGGTGATAACCAGTGCGGTTCATAAGCTCTAGCGGAACCACACGACCGATAGGCATAGTGGATCGGACGCGACTGCAGCGACGAAGATGACTGTCATGGGCATGGATAGCGAGGTCTAAAAGAGGGCGTCGGGGGCGCAGGGCGAAGCGTGGTGCGGCTGCCAACGGCGATCCGGTTGAGATCCGAAACTTTCCCGGACGACCTCAACCTTTCCGTCTCCTTCACATGTGCTTTCTCGTCACGCAAGAATTTTATGCACGGCATAGATCTGCGGTTGTGCATGACGAGGCCAACAGCGAGCCTCTCCACTCCGAGATCTCGCGGTCAAGTTGGATGAGGGATCTTTCCCGAGGTGACCTCGCGCCGGCAACTTCCGTTCTCGCCGTCCACTGCATCTCTCAGCAATTCGTGAATGAGCGGCATATTGTATCGCTGCACGTCGCCTACTGATTGAGGACAGAGGTCCCAGCATGTGGCAGCTCTACGCTGTCAACCTCAATCTCCGCGAGTGTCCCCTCATGGACGTCCGAGGGGCCCTCGAATGAGCCTGCCGCTCGAGCTGATCGATCAAAGATGTCTGCTGAGCGGGATGTAGAACTCAGAAGCGTTGCAAGGACCCCTTGCAGCAGTCTTGAGGCGGTTCCTGCCCTGGCAATGTAACCCAGCTCGCGCTTGCGCATCGATCGAGACGTCACGAACCTGCATCGAGGATGGACTCAGAAGTTCATCGTTGGTGGCAGGTCTGCGTTCAGCCTGGACCGCAATGGACCGGGATGTCAGCAAATACTGTGGATGCTCAGCAGACGTTCTCGCTCGATCCTTACCAGTCCCATCCGTTGTCCGCGTCAAGGCTACCATTCCATGGTAAACTACCACCTTCTGGTTCTAGTCCCAGCCAGTCAGACGACAACCAGCTCGTCAATGGCTTGTCGTGAGAGAAGGGACCCGAGTAGTCGAAGTGGAAGCCGTCGGGTTGATTGAGTTCCGGGACAGCAGAAGCGGCATTGACGTTGACAGGAACACTGCTAGGCAGCGTGTCCGCACTCGGCGTGTACTCGCTGCTCTTCGCGCCTGCGGACGGCTGTGGGTCGCCAGGAGTCTCCGGCGCGCAGGTGATCCTGCCAAAGAATGGCAGAACTATGGTCGCGCCTCCCGTGCCCTCGGACTGCGCGCACCGGACCAGCTTGTCGAGCGCGTCGTAGCACTGCCGACACAGTTCGCCGGCGATCCCACTCTGTCCCGACCGGAGCGTCTCGAGTGTCCGATCGATCAGGCGCCAGTCGTCGGCGGCGCTCGACGACTCGGCCAGACTCCGGCGGCCACCCCCTTGGCCCAGGTCCACCGCGCTCATCAACAGGACGACCGCGGCGGTGAAGGCCGTGCAGTTGAGCACCGACCCATCGCTGGCGGCCGCGGCGTCGGTCGCGAAGATCTCCCCGTAGGCCTCGAGGAGTTGGCGGGAGTCGGCGACGCAGCTCAGGCGGCTGTACGCGTACCGGTCCGAGGCCGACGGCTTGAGGAAGAAGGAGACGTGCAGGTAGGCGCGCAGCTGGTGGAAGTGCACGGCGCGGTACAGCCGCGTCATCTTGTCTGCCGGATCGACGCACGCTCGGATCTGCTGCATGTCAAGGTAGCCGGGCGGCAGCTCATTGAGGACCTCGTGCAGTTGCTGCTCGACCAGCAACGCCGCGGAGAGCGAAGGGCCCTTGGGCTCGTTGAGGCAGTCCACCACGCGCCCCGTCAGCACCGCAAGATGCCGGTACAGGTAGGTCGACGCCGACAGATCCTCGACCGAGCCGACCGAGACATCCATCAGGTGATCGGGGACCATATACGGCAGGCCGATCATCAGCGACACCCACCGATCGGCGTGAAACAGCTGCCAGAAAATACTCTCCCGCTTCGACGAGCCCTTATGCCGCAGGTGGATGCCGTTGAGCTGCAGCAGCGAATTTGCCCGGCGGTATACACTCCAGGCGCGCCGGGGCTGCAGGTTGTTCAGGTAGCACAGCCCCAATATCATCAAGCAAGAGAGGCCGTGCTCGGTGCCGGCCAGCGCGTCGTGGTGCACGACGTGCTGCTCGACGGGCGGCAGGAAGCGCGCGCGGTTGCCGGTCGCGATGGCGAAGGCGACCAGCAGGATCGCGAGCAGGGCGGGATCGGCCTCGGCAAAGGCCAGCGCGGCGAAGGAGCGGAGCGTGTCGGTCGCGGTGCTGCCCCAGAGGAGGTCGAGGTTCGAGCGCCAGAGTTGCCACCAGCTGCTCCGCGTCGCGAAGATGGTCTCCATCTCTGCTGGGGAGGGCATGGCGGCGATCAAAGCGGCGACGATGCGAGGATGTTTCGGTCCTCGAGCGCCGGGCTGTGAAGCTGTACAGGGCGGTGGCGGCTGCACCTGGATCTCGTCGCCCAGGAGTCGCATGAGCGGCGCCGTCTGGCTGTCCAGCGGCTCCTCGAGTTCATCGTGGTCCCGCGGTGCTTGTCGAGGATCCGGGAGTCGCCACGCGGCTTGCGCAGACTGCTCGGCATCCGCGGCTTCCTGTACACCTGGGAGCAGATCCTCCAGTGCTTTGACGAGGGGGTCGTTGTAGTCTCCCGCTGTCCCGCCGTACTCGCGGTTGTTCGGGACCAGCTGGTTGACGAGCGATTGCAGTTGATCGACACGTTGTTTGAGCTTCGTTAGGCGGTTACACGAGGTCTCGCCGTCGTCTATGCCGCCTTGTGGAATGCATTGCAGTTTATGTTGGTCGCACTGGGAACACGACTCGGCTTGTTCTGAATCGAAGATGCATTTAGCTTTGCGTCGGCGACAGGCCAGGCAGGAGCGAGTCCCCTTCCGCATCCGCTTCGCCGGACGACGCTCGTCTTCTTCCGCGTGAGAGGCGGCCGACATCATGTTGGGCTGGGGTGGACTTGCTCCGAGATCATCGCACCCATGATGCCAGGGCAAGGACGAGCGGACGAAGGTATCATAAGGTGGATGCTTCTCGAACGCGGAGCTCCGGACGAGTGAATCCGCGATCCTTCGTGGTCGGTGGCACGGGCCATCTGTAGGGCAGAGACGTGGGCTCATCGGAGGACGGGCGGACGAAGGAGGTTGGGCAAGGGCCATATATATCGTTGACTTTGCGGCCACAAGTGCGCCGCAGACTACGCAACCCATCGCCCTGCCCTCCACCCAAATCTTCCTTTCCTCCACACCAGACTCGGCACCCTAGCAGTGACCGCAGCCATGAAAGCCGAAGAAACCGTCACAGCAACCCACCCTGCGAACAACACCCTCCCCATGGACACCTCCCCATCCACCGACCTCTCCACCGAGAAGCCCGCCCACTCCGCCGAGCCCCCCATCACCTACCCCACCGGCTCCCAGCTGGCCCTCATCCTCGCCGCGGCCGGCGTGGCCATCTTCCTCGTCTCCCTCGACATGACCATCGTCTCAACCGCCATCCCGCAGATCACCTCCGACTTCCACAGCCTGGCCGACGTCGGCTGGTACGGCGCCGGCTTCTTCATGACCATGGCGGCTTTCCAGGCCATGTGGGGGAAAGGGTACAAGTACTTCGCCATCAAGCGCGTCTACCTCCTCGCCATAGTCGTCTTTGAGATCGGGAGTCTGGTGTGTGCGCTCGCGCCGAACAGTCCGGCGTTGATTATCGGGCGGGCGATCGCGGGGGTAGGCGGCGCGGGGATCTCGTCCGGGAGCTATTTGATCGTCGGCCTCTCCGCGCCGCCGGCCAAGACACCGGCGCTCATGGGTGTGATCGGGGCGACATTCGCAGTCGCCTCAGTGTGCGGGCCGCTGATCGGCGGCGCCTTCACGAGCCAGGTGTCGTGGAGATGGTGCTTCTGGAGTAAGTCACCCCACCCTCGCCATCGCCTGTAAAGGTGCGCCGCCAGCTGACACGTTCTCGCAGTCAACCTCCCCATCGGCGGCCTCTCCTTCGTAATCATGGCCCTCTTCTTCGTCACCCCCGCCCACGTCAAACCCGTCCCCGCGACGCGGAAGGAGAAGCTGCTGCAGATGGACATCGCCGGCACCGTCACCATCCTCGCCGCGCTCATCTGCTTCCTGCTCGCCATGCAATGGGGCGGCGTGACCAAGCGCTGGGGTTCCCGGGACGTCGTCGGCGCGCTCGTCGGCGCCGTGGTGCTGTTCGCGGCCTTCGCGGTCCTGGAGTGGCGGCTCGGGGATCGCGCGGCGGTGAATGCCCGGCTGCTGAAGCAGAAGACGCTCGCGTTCCAGATGGCGTATCAGGTCATCATCTCCGGGACTTTCTTCGTAAGTCCTGTTTCTCCCCACCTCAACGCCGTGACTGACCACCACCACCCGCCCACGCAGGTCCTCCTCTACTACCTCCCCATCTACTTCCAGGCCGTCTCGGGCGTCTCCCCCTCCGAATCCGGCATCTGCAACATCCCCCTCATCATCGCCTCCTGCGTCTTCGCCGTCGCGACCGGCCTCGCCATCGCCGCCACGGGGGAGTACCAGATCCCCATGATCCTGGGCTCCACCTTGATCTGCGTCGGCGGCGGGCTGATCTACACCCTCGACCCTACCTCCCGCAGCGCGCACTGGATCGGCTACCAAGTCCTCGCCGGCGTCGGCATGGGCATCAGTCTTCAGATCGCCGTCATCGTCGCCCAGGCCGTCTCCCCGCCCGAGGACCTGAGCGAAGCGAGCGCCATGGCCCTGTTCTTCCAGCTCCTCGGGGGCTCGATCTGGATCGGCGCCGCGCAGGCCCTCTTCTCCAACAAGCTGCTGCAGCGCCTGACGGCGAGTCTAGGGGAGCAGGACGCTGGAAGGGTCCTGGCGGCGGGCGCGACGGGGATGCGCGGGATCCTGGCGGGGGAGAGGTTGACGGCGGCGGTGGAGGGGTATATGGAGGGGCTGCGGGACGCGTATGCGTTGCCCATTGCGCTGGCGGGGTTGGGGGCGCTGGTGGGGGTGGCGTCGGTGGTGTTTGATCGGAGGAGGCTGGGGAAGGATGTCAAGGTGGGTGGTCCGGCGTGAAAAGGACCCCATGAGTGAGCGTGTGCCTTGGAGAATGACTCTTGGAGAGCCAGAAGGCCTTGCGTTGATGTCCCGAGATCGGGCAACACCCGGGAAACAGTTTGTCGGTTCCAGTAGTGAGGATGAATGCTCACGACCGTCCCGAATGAGCATCTTAATCAAAAGGCAGCCTCCTCAGCTCGCCCCCTTCTCCCCTCTTCCCCGCCTCGATCCTCGCCCCGACTGCCGACGGCACTTTGATCCCACAGCAGTCCCCCCAACTACTCGCGCTGTGCTTGTGCTCTACCCCGTCACCCTCCACCCCACCACTCTCCTCAACATCCTGCCCCATGCCTTCAGCTGCCGGCAACAGACTCCCGAACAAGAAATGCTGCGCCACTGGCAACTTCCCCAAGACTTCCGCCAGGAACATCCGCCGCATCCCCGACTCGACCTTCGCCCACGATCTTGCCGCCGAAATATCATCGAGCATGGGACTGTGCCAGCGCAACCCTTGCACAATCTTCGTAGCATTCACCCACCGGATCTGATCCAAGTACAGGTAATCCTTCCCACACTCCTCGACAATCGCCTGGTTGTGAATACTCAGCGGCCGGATATGCCGGTGTCCCACCAACTGCGCGGCGCCGAACAGGAAGGGCAGGAACTGGTAGTCGTCCAGCCCCCAAACGCCGTGGGAGCCGGCGGGCTCGAGGTAGTACGTGCTCTGCACGTCGCGCATGAGGCGCAGGTAGCGGGGGAAGACGACCAGGACGACGGCCGGGAAGGTGCGGGCCGGGAGGAGGGAGAGCTGGCGCAGGCAGAGGAGCCAGAGGAGGAAGTTGAGTTCGTGGCCGGAGCCGTAGTCGATGCGGGCGCTGTTGCCGAAGGCGTGGGCGAGGTAGGTGGCGATTTCGGCGGTTGCGGTGGCGTTGTGGATGCTGAGGGATTGGTGCCAGGCGGGGAGGGAGGCGTCGATGGCGGTGAGGAAGGAGCGGAAGGCCGGGTTGCCGAAGCGGGAGCCGGTGTCCAGGGGTGGGCAGGCTTTCAACTTCGCTTCCGCATCGTCCAGGACCAAGAGCAGGGCGACGATGACGGGGTCTTGTGCAGCTGGTGAGTGCAAGACCTCGGTGACGGTGGCGTTGCGGACCGAGTCGGATAAGGTGAAGACGAAGCTGACGATCAAGTTGTGAGTGTCGGACTCCAGGAATAGCTGGTGGTCGCGACCGGACAGGATGCGCCGGGCGGGTCGCTCATAGACATGGTCTTGCAGCGTCGGCGGTGCAGGGAGTGGGGGCGTGGGTGGCGGGGGGGTCGATGCCTCGTGCACCACCTGCGGACGTCGTCGCGGTGTCAGCCTCGGCAGCTTCTGCGAGAGGTCGGGCGGATGAGCGGGGACTTGGCTGTCGGGGAGCGGGACAGCCGACGGCATCTTGTTGGATCGATGGGAGTCGGTGTGTTGATGTCGTTCATCTTCCGTGTCGCTGAGGCGTGGTGTATGGATGCACGACCGATCTTCGGGCGGGCCGATCCGCCGCCAGCTGCACTTCGCGTGAAGCTCAGTTCACGCGACGAAGTTGTTCGCAAGACCGCACTTCGATGTGATATTCTGGCCGCCACCATGGATCTGACTTCTTCCAGGACGACGAATCGCATATCCACCAACATCGCCCCTTGACGCTTTGATCGACACAATGGCCGACGCCACCTACTTCCCGCCCCTCGACTGCTGCCCCGCTGGCCGCGACCGCCTCATCTCCTGGAAGACCGCCTACCGAGCCCTCTGCGACTTGCCCGCGGCCATCCGCAGCGTGACTCTCGAGCGCTTCCTCCACACCCCCCAAGCGCTCGAGATCCTCGCCAATCCCCTCGAGCCGTTCGCCAAGCCGTCACCGGCCAGCAAGTCCCGCTTCGAGGCCAGGACCGCGCCGATCCATGTCGCGCAGTCAAGCAATGGCGATTACGATCTCGAGCAGTTCAAGCAGGATGCTCTGTGGCTGTCGCGGGAGGTGGAGATGGAGGAGGATGCGGCATTGAGGGTCGTGATCGTGGAGTGGCAGGAGAGGAGCCAAGACCTACTGGTCAGCTCGACGCCTCGCTCTCCGGAGACCGGTGGGCAGCCTGGAAGAGGTCTGAATGGATCAAGTTCCGGGAGAAGTACAGCGGGTTTCTCTGCCAGTGTCGCTGCTCCCGGGCTGGACTTCGGCAAGGAACAGACCAGGCGAGACCGCGTACTAGAGCTGTATCTGGAGGAGAAGCAGGCCATCCTACGCATCGCTACGGACCTGGCAGTATGCCACGCGACCCAGGATGAGACGAGCACGACGAGGACGTGGGTTCAGGACCTTGCTGCAACGGTCGTGGCCGAACAGCACGACCGCGCGACATGTCGCCAAGATCCATCGCAAGATGCGAAACCCAAGCAAGATCGACAAATCGATGTCCAAGCAATCGTCAAGGACGCCATCAAGTCGTTCCACAAGGCTACGGCACTGCTCGACGGCCGCGACAACCCTCCGAGCGTCTTCAGCATCGAGTCCGACAAGCGCGAGCTCCTGGTCGCTGCCACCTTGAGCACCATGACGGACACCCTACGACTCCTCCTCGCCCACCTCCATACACTGGGCCGGCTACCAGAGCCCGCAGTCATCACCTCCTGGTTCAACCTCATGGCCGACTGCGCCTTCCTGCAGTACCTCCAGCCCACCTCCTCATACCCCAACACCGAACCCCTGCAGTACCTAGCCTCCCTCGTCTCTCTCGCCATCCTACATCTCCCCAAAGCCGTCGCGCACGTCGACACCATCATCACCTCCTCCCGTCCGAAGGGCGTCTCCCACCCCTACCAAGGCCGCAGACCCTACCTCGACGACGAAGTCTGCGTCAAATCTCTCAACAAGACCCTTTACGACGCCGCCCGCTCCAACCTCGTCCTCGCCGCCCCCGCCATCTACGCCTGGAGCCTTGTCGGAAAACTCCTCCGCGACGGCGCCGAGCGCGTCCGCCTGCGACGGGAGAACGCCGAGCGCGCGCGGCTCGAGGACGGCGGGTCGAGCGACACCGAGACCGGGGATGCGCATCCCCGACGGACTTCCCGTGGTGGTAGCGAGACCGAGGTCGAGAGGCGGTGGGCCTGGTTCGATGAGCCTGAGCTTGGGGACGCGGGCGGGGATCCCGCACGCTACTGGGCGGTGGCTGCTGTGGATGGGCTGGATGTTTATGGCTTTATCACTGGTTGCTGTGGGGCGATTAGTGGTGCATATGGGGGGAAGATGGACTGCGGTACTGCGCTGGCGGCAAGGGAGAGGCTGTACGAACTGCTGCGCGAAGGGCTGGAGTTGGTCGGGTACGATGTCCCGGTGCTCGACGCGCTCCTCGGCGTCCTTGCCCCGGACTCGGCGACGAGAGCGACCGACCGATTCGGCCAGCTCGCTACGCGCTTTCTAGCGGACACCGACCGCTTCCGCGCCGTGATTCTGGATCAAGCGTTGGCGCGCTACCCTTACGAACTCTCGCCGCTCCTCCGCCTCTGCACCGCGCTCTCGGCCGCTGCTCTGCCGGCAGACGACGCCAGTGGGCCGGGACAGGTGGTGCAGATCCTGGAAAGTCTACAGACCGTCACGGTGATGGTGTCCGAGGTTTTCCGGGCCTACACGCTGGAGAACGAGGACGAGAATGCGAATGCGCTGATCCTGACTGCCGACCTCCCCATCTTCGCCCCGAGGAAACGAGAGGCGTTCTACGGCGAGAGCAGGATGCTTATGGATCGTGAGATCCTCGAAGCGGAACGGGAGGGGGAGCGGAATGTCCTGCTCATACCCACCGGCACACCCGGGATGGTGATCAGAGAGGACCGGCCGATGATCCTCACGCTGCAGCATCCGCACTCGGGACTAGAGTACATCGGGCTCCTCCTCAGTACTCTACTCCCGGGTGCCGAGCTCGTGCCCGCGACGACGGGGGCAAGCGAGGTGGACACCTCCACTGCAGCAGAGATCATCACCCTCATCACCGCGCTGCTCGCCGCAGCACTCAAGCACGACAGCGGCGTGGACGAGTCCCGCTTTCTCCTCGGCCGGCTCGGCTTCGCGCTGCACGACGCGACGGACATCATCGCCGTCATCACCGCGCTGTTTGAGCAGGCCCTCGGCGCTTTCGCCGAGCAATCCGCTGGAGACGGGGATCTGGAGCTGTGCGTCGCTTGCGCAGAATTCCTGGGGAAACTGACGCACGTTAGCCCGGAGCGCGTGTGGAGTTTCCTCGCGCGCAGCGAGCTGCTGGGTGTGGGCCGCGGGGGAGCGGTGAGTGGGTTGGCGGCTGTAGTCAGTACCGCTGAGGCACCGGCGCAGAGCTTCGGGTTTCTGGCCGCGGGCGCGAAGTTGTACGCTGCGTGTTTGGACGATGCGGTGGCGGGCCTGGTGAAGCGGAAGGTGCGCAGCAGCGAGGCGCCGCAGAAGAGGGGGAGGCGGTTCGACAGTCCGATGGAGGGCGCGCTGGATGTGACGCCCGAGCGGACGGTGAGTCGGGTGCTGCAGGGGTTCACGAAGGTGATGCTGGATGTGGTGGCGAATCTGGGGTCGTGGCATTTCGTGGATCCGATGGAGAAGAGGGTCGTGCTGAGGGAGGTGGTGAGGACGTTTGAGGGGTTGGTGCGAGGGACGTTCGGACTCGAGGGGAAGGGCAGAGTCTCTGCCGCGCTTGTGCCGGCGGCGGGGCTGGTGCTCGATGCTTTCGCGCCCGCGTCTGCAGATGGCGCGGCGTCTGCGCTAGAGGCATTGGGTGCCGCGTTCGCGGAGGCACTGGGCGTGCGCGAGGATGACGTGCCAAGTGTGATACGAGAGACGCTCATCGCGCAGACGAAGGATGTCTGCAGGCTTGCCACGACACTGCTCCGGACCGCGAGGATGGCGGAGCCTGCACGAGCGTACGGGCTCGCGAAGCAGCTGCTCAAGGATATGCCGGTCCTCGCCATGCTCTACGCGCTTCAGCCGGCCTGGAAGTCCGATCTCGCAGTCTACATGACCGAGCTGGTGCGCGCGCTGGCGTGCACCGACGCGGATCCACCCTTACTGCTCAGCGGGCTCAGCGCGGAAGCCGCCAAGGCCTTCCTCGGCGTGGTGTCGGACCTCGACCGCCCGGTATGCGATCTCGCGCTCGAGTGCCAGGTCTGGACCTTCCTGACCGCGGCGCTGGAGAGCAGGCAGCAGTGGCTGGGCATGTACCTCCTGACTGGCTCACTGCCCAAAGACCGCCTCAGGACATCGGCCTGCACCGATGCGGCGAAGAGCTCGTTGCTTGACTACGCTCTCGACCAACTCGCGCAGATCGCCGACATCCCGCCCGTACGCGCGGGCGCTCTCCTGCACTTCGTGGCCGTGGCGCAGCGGACCTGGATCTGGGCCACTGTCGCCGTGCGCTCCCACGCCCAGTTCCTGAAGAACACGCTAGCATGGCTGGACGAGGTCCAAGCCCCTTCGCGGGCGGGCAAGAACCTGGACCACGAGGTCAGCGCGCTCGAGCACCAGGCCGCAGCGCGCTTGTGCGATGTCCTGGCCGTGAACCTGCACGCGGGGCTCGAGACGGGGGACAAGACGATGTTGAAAACTCTGGCAGCGGCGAAGCTTGGGTTCTTGACTGAGCAAGGGGTGGGAGTGAACGCTTACAATCGCTCTCTGCACCGGAATCTGGCGGACAATCTAGCGGCGAAGTTCGCTGGTGTTGAATTGGCGGACTTCAGACGTACCGAGTGCAATACCGCATCGCACGGCCGCCTCTTCGCCTACGACTTTGAATTCGCGGAAAGCGTGTTGGGGTACCAGTTGCTGGCTTGGGATGGCAATGGGAGGACGCAAGGGTTTGCAGCGGAGGTCCTGCGGGCGAACATCAACCTGAGTCTGGTGGATGCCCAGACGAATCTGCTGAAGAGCTGGAAGACGCTGGCGACGACGCTGAGCGAATGCGTGGCCATCGAGGACGGCGTGCAGGAGCCGCTGATCGTGACGGTCAAGGCGTGTCTGGAAGCGAATGCGAAGGCGAATATGGGCGAGCCGGGCACGGCGGGGGTATTGCAGATGCGCGCCGACATGGCGTTTGTGATTCTGTCCAGACTGGTCGGCGCTGGGTGTGCGAAGCCCGGGATGAAGGAGCTGCTGGTGCGAGAGGCCCAAGCTTCTCGTGATCACCGGCAGCGAGCGGCCGGCGCCTGGGATCTGGTCAAGATGAGTCCGGTGGACTTCGATGTCGCGGCCGCACCGGAGGATCTGCAATACTATCGGACCTTGCTGAAGATTCTGTTCCTCGCTGTGCGGCCACACGTCTACCTACCCCTAGTCAAGTCGGCGAATGGCGATGGGACGGCCACTCTGGACCCAGACGCTGCACACGCGCTGGTGGATATCGTGGCAAAGACGATCGCTCCGGGCTTCCGAGCGCTCTGTGGGAATCTGCACACGGACATGGCACTCGCTCTACCGACCGATCTCGCGCTCATCACCGGGCTCTTGCAGGCAGTCCTCGCCGTCAAGGGCATCGGCATCGCGCACGCCGCACTCGCGGAAGCGATTGCGAACTCGAGCTTGCTCCGCAGCGCGCTGAGCCTGTACAGCTGGTCCGATCAGTTGGCCGAGGTCATGGATCACGACCCGGTCTACGGCGAGGTCGCCATCACGGCCCTCGTCGCGCTCTCCGGGATCCCGCAGGTCGCGGAGCAAATGGCCGTGCAGGGCGTGCTGCTCCAGCTGTCCACCGCGAACCTGTCGAACTACTTCCGCAAACCAGGCGGGCGGGGGCAGTGGGATGAGCCGGGGCGGATGTTCAGCGCGGTCTGGACCGAGGGTTTCCTGCCGCTGTGCTTGAACTTGCTCGAGGCAGTTGGGCCAGCGATTGCCGGGGAGGTGAGCGCGTTTCTGAACAGATTCCCGGAGCAGCTGGCGCGAGCGGAGGGGGCGTTCAGGACGGGAGGGCCGGGAGCACGGCGGAGGCGGGAGCATGACGGGGACGTGACGCTGGGCCTGCTGAGGGAGGCGCACAGTCTCGTGCTGATCGGCCTCACGCTGCAGTCTGATCTGGCGCGCGCAGCAGCCGAGGGCCTCCACGCCGCGGAGATCCCGCCCCTGCAGTACGATCTGGAGAACGCGAAGCAAGAGGTGGGCAAGCTGGCGCGCACGCAGAGGAGTGTGGCCGACAAGATCGTGCCGACGAATGAGCGGGAGGCGGCGTGGGCGAGGCTGAGCACGACGGGCGCGTACGACGACGAACTGCAGCGGCGCGTTGTGGAGGAGGTGCTGCAGATCATGGGGTGTTTGGGGGAGGGATGAGGTGGGGTTCGGGGGCTGTGGAATCTTTGACGGGCACAAGGATGGAATCGTTGCGTGGAGTTCAGGATCTGGTGGAGCCGATACGCGCGTACGGAGTACCACAGGTGCATGGCGTCTTCGGGCTTAGAGCCGTAGGGCTGGCGAAAGAGACGCGCCGGTCTGGTTCTGGAAAGTCGCAGTCGGCGCTTGCGAAGCTCGCACTCGCAGGGTACATGTAAGGCGGGCCGCCGATACACGCACGACCGGGCTGCCCTACTGGCGGCGTAGGGCTGACATGCACATCGCATCCTCCAAATCGCAACATGACTTCAATCATTATTACTCCGGACTGGTCACTCGATCTGGGAAGACGGAGCTCCACGATCGGTCGAGCCGATGACTGGTCAGCAGTGCCCGACTTATACAGAGCGTCGTCTGCATGTGGTGCACCCTCGGATCATACGTGGATGACATCAGCAGTCCTCACATCAGCTTCGCTATTGCAATCGCCCCGTGACGACCTATCCCACTGCAGACCCCATCGGGATCCGCTCTCATCAGCCGTCGCGTCGTGAACGAGGGCCGTTGACTGGTGGCACGGTGTAGTCGTATTCAGATCGCGGTAGGATGCAAACCTAAGGACGCCTCACACGATGGAGCGCCTTGACGTACGCCAGTCATGTTCCTCAGCCCCTCGTCAGCACTGGTAGAGATAACTCTTCTCACTTCCCTCAATTCCTCGTCGCACGTCGAACCTCCGAGGCGAATTGACAGACTTTGCTAATAGAGACCATGGAGGACGTCCCTAAACAAGCACACCTCCTGCCAGCGGCGGTCGACTATCGCGCCAAGCACTCTCCGGACACAGTCTTCGCGGTGCTGCCCAAGGACGACAAGCTGGAGGATGGCTTCTTCGACTTGACCTACGCGGCGCTGGCCAAGGCCGTCAATGCTCTGGCGTGGTGGCTCGACGAAGTCCTGGGGACGATACCGGCGACGGAGAAGTTCAAGGACTTCCCTACGGTGCCCTACATCGGCGCGGACGACTTCAGATATGTTCTGTTGGTACTGGCTGGTGAGCAGACAATGCACCGCGATGCGAGTCCCGAACGGCCACTGACACGGAGACCTGATATCAGCGATGAAGACCGGTCGAAAGGTCAGCCGGGGTAGCAGTGGAGATCGCACCAAGTGCCGATACTGACAGTCCCGTCTCAGGCCATGTTCTCGTTCCCTGCAAACACCCCCGAAGGCCTGGCCCGCCTCCTCGAGCTGTCGCAGAGCAAGGTCACGCTCGCCAGTGCATGCCACAAACACATCTGGAGCAAGCCGCTCGCGGACAAGCCCGAGATCCGCACCATCGAGGTACCCGGCGTTGATACTTTCGTCCATGACAGGCCGGTGGAGCCGTACGCTTACGACAGGACGTACGATGAAGGTGTCGATGATCCGCAGATGCTGATTCAGACCTCTGGCAAGTCACACATATCGCTCGCCAACATCCAGAACGAATGCTGATGGCTATCAGGGACGACGGGCACCCCCAAGCCGATCGTGTGGAGCAACCGCTGGATCGAGGAGTACATCGGCGACGTCGCCGTGCTCTCCCGCCATGCCCCCGCGGACCAGAAGTCGGCCGTGTACGCGCTCTGCGAGGGCACCCGCGTCCCCAACCTCCTCCCGCTCAGCTGGGGCGCCGGCATCCTCCTGGCCCTGCAGGTGCCCCTCTTCGCCCACACCGTCCCCGTCATGCTCCCGCCGGCCTCCATCCCCAACCCCCCGACGGCCGACTTCATCAAAGCCATCGGCACGTACGCCCCGAAAGGCCCCCGCAACGGCATGATCCTGGTCCCGGACATGCTGCGCCACCTCGTCCGCGAGGCCGCCGGCCGCGAGAGCCTGCAGCAGAACGAGTGGATCGCCTACGTCGGCGCGCCGCTGGACCACGCCACCGGCGACGCCCTCACGGCCCTGGGCATCCGCGTGCAGAGCATGATCGGCGCGACCGACATCGGCCTGTACAACATCCTGCTCAACGACCCGCAGGGCTGGAAGATCCACCGCTTCCCCGCCGCGCTGCACAACTACTACCTCGACCGCTTCGCCGACGGCCTCTACGAGCTCTGCACCGCGCGCATGCCGAATGACCCGCGGCATGTGTTTGCCAGCGCGCCGGAGCTGGACGTCTACCGCACGCGGGACCTGTGGCGCGCCGTGCCCGGGCGGGAGGGTTACTGGAGTAATGCGGGCCGGGTGGACGACTTCGTCAAGCTGGCCAGCATGACGAAGTTCAACGCCATCGCCATCGAGCAGATCGTCGAGGCCAGTCCGGCGGTGGCCAAGTGTCTCGTCGCGGGGGACTCGCGGCTGGCGTCCTTCATCCTAGTCGAGCCGGCACCGGGAGTGGGACCTTACGACGCGACGCCGGATTCCGAGGTGATTGAGCGCGTGTGGCCGGCCATCGCGGCCGCGAACGAGCATCTGCTGCCCGAGGCGCGGCTGAGCAAGGAGTTGACTGTCATTACGCTGCCGGGGAAGCCGATTATCCGGACGGCCAAGGCCACCGTGCAGAGGCGGGCGAGTCTGGAGATCTATGTAAGACTGGCGCTCCACTCTCATGCGTGAGTCCAGAGAGCTGACGATTGTTGCCCAACAGGAGAAGAAGATCGAGGCTGCGTACGCCGCGGCCGGGTATGCCAAGGTGCCATTCACGATCTGGGGAGAAGCCATTGGCGATGTTGGCAAGGCCAATGGGCATGCGCGGTAGAGTGTAGAGCATGCCGCACTAAGGCGGGGTGCATCACGGTGGGAATGTGACGGCGCATTGGGTCTCGGCCTAGATCTCGAGGATGAAGGGGCTATCATATAATCATCCATCAGCTTCTCATTGCCTATACTGTGTGCAAGGCTGGGAGATTTGTTGACCTTGGCAGACATAACCATCGGTATGCGCTTGCCCCATCCCCCCCCCTCACCCAACCCCCCTCCCCCGCGGCCCAACCTCCAGCCCCAAACCCCTCGCACACTTCCGCCCCAGCACCATCTTCCCAAACACCTCCCGGCCCAACCCCCTCATCTGCCTGACAAAATCCTCCCCCCCGACTTTTCCCTTGTCCACCGCGCGCTGCAGCACATACATGGCCTCCCGCGCCGCCGCCTCCTCCGCCACGCACGCCCACAGCTGCTGCGCGACCAGCGTCGTCGGCACGAGCACCTCGTCGACATTGGGCGGGGGTTTGGATTTCGCGGCGTGGACGACGCGGTCGCAGTCCGCCAGACTGCGGTGCAGGATCGCTTCGTTGGACGCGAGGGTTTGGGAGAGGGACTCGAGGCCGCGGACCTCGGACTCCAGGCGCGCGTGCGCGTCGCGGAGCGCGAGGTGCTGGGCTTGCAGGGGCGCGAGGGCGGCGAGGTGCTGGTGCACTTTCTGCTGGGCTTGCTGGGTCAAGGTGGTGGAGAGGGCGTGCAGGAGGTGCTCGCGCTCGGGGTTCGGGGGGATCGGGGGCGCGGGGCCAGGGGGGGCGGAGGTCGCGGGGTTGGGGGAGGTGAGGTCGAAGGGGTCGGAGAGGAGGTCTGGTGGTGGTTGCTTTGGCGGTGGAGGGGCTAGGTGGTGCTGGTGTGGGGGGTAGGCTTGGTTGGGTGGTTGGCGGTGCGGTTGCGCTGGTTGCTGCTGGTACTGCGGAGGATACTGTGGTGCGGATGGCGGGTACGGCGCGGATTGTGCCACCGTTTGAGGGCGGTGAGGATGATGCTGGGGATGCTGGTGGTGCGGAGGCATCTGTTGTGGCAGCGGCGGCGCTTGCGAGTACCGGTTCTCGGCCGGCTGAGCGTAGGCGGGAACAGGGGATACAGGCGACACCGGGCTCCTGTCGTAGCTCGACCTCGCCCTCTCATGCTGCTGGTAGTGCTGTGGTCCAGGAGGCAGCGATAGCTCAGGTGGCCGGCCATTCTGGTAGCCCAGAGCTTGTTGAGGCGGACCCACCTGCGACACCGGTCTTGGCGAGGCCGCATACCCGTTCTGATGCTCTGGCAAAGGCACGTATTGTTGCGGGCGCACTCGTTCATGTGGTAGAGGCGGTAGAAACGGCCCATTCGCGCCCGGGTCCCGTGATGCCGTCCGCTGTTGGTACGGATTTGCGGGCTCCTCGCCGGGCTTCGGCGGTCGGGGCGGTGGCGCATTTGAGCCCGGCATCTCCACAGGCTCGATGCTGCCCGCCCGCTGCTTCGGTGGCAGATGTGGCGGCAGGTTTGCCCCTGGTGCAGTCTGCGGCTGTGTCGACTGCCCAATGGGCCTCTGGTGGTACTGCTGCTGCTGGGCTTTACTGATGACCGGCGGCTCCCTGGCGAAGACCTGCTGCAGGTGGTCCAGGAACTGGCCGATACTTGCTCGATCCCACATCCTCTGCCAGTCCCGCAGGTACGGATGGTATATCCTGCCGTCGACGCCCACGTGCTGGCCCGGCCGCACGAGCATGTCCCTCCCGGGCATGACGTATGCCATCGGCGCGTCTTGCGGGTAGGACTGCGGTATCCATAGCTTGAGCGGGAAGCGGTAGGTCGTCCCTCGGAAGTCGACGGGCAGCGTGCCGGAGAGGGTGAGTAGGAGCGCGGAGCTGCCGTCCTCGTAGGTGTAGACTTCGGTCCGTGGGCTCAATGAGGGGAGGGCTGCAAGGGTGCGGGCGGCGTCCGAGTAGGTCCTTGGGGCATCGTGGTACTCCTGTATGCGCACAGTCAGGTTGCGGTCCGAGAGGTCGTTCCCGTGGTATGGAATGGTGTCTACTGCCTACCTGCAACACGCTGTACAGCCAGGCGAGCACCTTCTCAGGTACCTGCGCCATGGTCTTGCTCGCGCCGCTTCACCCTTGGATCGCGCACCACAGCCCGGCCATCATCGTGCGTGAGACAGTGTCCCAGACTGAATTGCAGTCTTGATGGTTGCGTAGGTACATGTATGTATTCCTCTTGGACACATGCATGTCCATCATCGAATGCGGGCTCGATTCCGCGGTCACGGAGACGGGCTTGGATCATCGACGACACACATCCACGAAGTCCTTACACGTAATAAGCCCAATCTTCACGCAGTACAGTCACGACCAACAGATCACGGTCGAAGATCCTTGCTTGGACTGGGCGACGACGAGGCTGCTCGGCATGAACACGTCTCAGACTGCGTCTTGTCGATAAAAGGCATCGAGGGCATCTTCGATATCTGCAATGATTCCCGCTTCACTCTCGGACCCGCAGGCATGCGCGTCGCATGGGACTTCAGTGGTCCTTTGCTCCCAGATGTGCACATGTCCCGCGTCCCTCATGCCCCGTCCTTCCAACGCCGTGCTGTAACGCTGCAAGCTGATCAGTTATGGCAGTAGTACATGGACCTTCCCCCTCGCCAGGCATTGGCATCCTTCAGCGCCTCTTCCCCTTCCCCTTCCCCTTGCCTTGGACGGCCTTCGCCTTCAGCACGAACTCCCCACTCTCCAGATCCCGCACGCCGTGCAGGATACCGTGCGTCAGCATCTCCTTGCCGTACACCGTAAAGCCGTGCTCGTCCCTCAGCTCGGCCACGTCTGCGTCGCCGTCCGCACTGCCCAAAAACACCGTCTGGCCACCTTTAGCGACCTTCTCGCCGTTGAATGCCGAGCCCTTGTCGACGGACGACGCACCGGCCTCCTTGACGAGCTGCCTCACATTCTCCCACCCTTTCTTGCCGTAATCCGCGACGAGCTGCCTCGTGAAGTACACCGACATGCCCGCGAACAGCTTGCTCCGATCCAGACTCATGTCGATATCGTCATGCACATAATCCGGCGGGTCGAGCAATTGCCCTTGCTCCTTGGAGTCGGAGATCCAGTCCTCCGTCACGACCATCTTTCCCATGGCCAGCGAGCGCAGGACTTTCGCCGTCAGCAGCAGCTTGCCGTCCGGGACCACGCAGAGGAAGTTGGAGCGCTTGGTCGGCAGCTCGCCGTCGACGACAGAGATCCCCTGCGTTTTGAGCCACTTCATTGCGGGCGAGGTGTCTTGCAATGAGGTGCGGCTCAGGAGGACTTTGGTCACCTTGCCCTCCATTGCAGAGCCCGCGGTGGAGACTGAGGCTGGTGTGGCCTTTGCGTCGTGCTTGGAACCCGGTGTCGATCTCTTGGTCCTTCCGGCTGACTTTGGGTTTGTCGATGTCGTAGCAGGTCGGTGGATTAGGACGATGGGGTCCATTTCGTCATCAGGTTGAGCAGCCTTGGGGAGACCTTTACGGCGCTTTGGTGGGACGGCCGGCTCCTCTTCGACAGCATGAGCTTCCTCGTCATCGAATTGAGCAGCCTTGGGGAGACCTTTCCGGCGCTTGGGTGACGTTGCAGGCTCCTCTTCGCCGACATGAGCATCCTCGTCATCGCTCTGAGCGGCCTTGGGGAGACCTTACCGCCTCTTTTGGACCACGGCTCGCTCCTCTTCAACGGCATAAGCTTCCTCGTCATCGCTTTGGGCGGTCTTAGGGAGACCTTTGCAGCGCTTTTGGGGTACCGCTGACTCTGCGTCGACGGCATCAGCCTCCTCGGCATCACCCTCCTGGACGGCCTCGACCTCGTCGATCCTGCGCTTGGACACGGTGCGCATGCTGCGGCTAGTAACCTCTGCCGCGGTCCCGTGCTCATCGCGCCGCGCGTCCGAGCTCTGCAGTGGCTCGTGCTCGACATCGTTGTCGATGTCGGCGTCAGCGTCCTCGCCACCGACTACGGTCCGGCTCGAGATGGGCGTAGCTTTACTGCGAGCTCGACCTCCGTACGTGGTCAGCGGTGTGGACCTGGACTTCTTTGCGGACGCCGTGACGAAGTTCTCGTCCTCGCCCAACTCCTCGGCGTGCACTGGCGGGACTCGCGCGGGATCGATCGCCTGGAGATGGGAGTCGTTCTCCTGCGAGTCGACTGTATTTTGGTGGAGAGGACTGTCCGGGTCCAGCACACTGCCAGTGCTCGCTGGCGCCGAGTCGTGCTTCTGTGGCTCCGGCGTCTCGGCTACCGTGCCGATGGTTGTGGGACCGGTGAGCGGTGCGTCACGAGGAGATGCGTCTGGATCGTTGTCAACGCCAGTCTCACTCGTTGATAGATCGTGGTCGTCTTCGGGATTGCTCGGGCCGCGATGCTTGACAGTGATAGTGTCGTCTTCCTCGTCGATCGCACGTGGCGCGAGAGCTTGCTGCGAGAGCGAGCTCTGCCTTGGCGACATGCTTTCCGATCGGAGCAGCCGAAGCTGGAGTTGGTGCTGCTGATACGTGATCGTCACGCTTTCGCTCACGCAAACGGAGCTGTAAGCGTCGCGAAGTTTCGCAGAATGCAAGAAAGAAGGATGATTGGGCTCCTGCGACGATTGAAGTGATAGCGAGGCAGACGTGACCGAACAGTCTTTCGCACGCGTCTCGAGCGAGAGGAGGGTGGAGGAGACTGGACCTGGCGGAATGTAAGTGCGTTGAAGGGACGTTGCGAGTAACAAGGTGGCGATGCGAGAGATTTCTCTCGTACTTACGGAACACTGCGACTATGTCACGGATGCTTTCCCCGTTAGGCAACCATCCCTGAGCTCTCAAAGTGAATGTACCGGCCTTGTGCACAAGCTCAGCTGCTCCTCCAGTAGGAAGCCGGTAATCCAGAATATGGCCGGCAGCGCTGATCAGCCGTACAGTGAGTTGACCCTCATGCGGTCCGGTCATCTGGAGCACTCATCGTGAGCTGGCAGGAGTATGCGTGCATCAGGATGTAGATGGGGACTGATGGGCGTGTTCTGGTGACTTCCCAATTGATCGGGCGAGGTGAAACATGGCGGCCCGCTTGTCCCGCGTCGCGCCTACCTGCTCGGCTTTGTACTTGCCAGTTCCACCTCTACCACCGCCGTCAGCGTGCGATATGCATGTCGCAGCGCCATCGAGAAGTGGTGCTGAGGCCATGATGCTTTCGGCAATGTTCTGGTTGGTGAAGACACTGCGATCTTCCGATGTCGTGAGGCGTGGCGGGAGAACAATCGTAAGGCGGGAAGTCTGAGACTGGCATCAACACTGTCGGCATGTCCCTCCTCCGCCGCGTAGCAACGCTGACACACGACGCTGTGCCGTGGAGCACGATTGGCGAGGTCGAAGCAGCATGATCGAGGTGGTGTAGCAGGGGCGAGGCAGGAGTACCCACCCCATGGCTCCTTCCCTCGCCAGATACCCCGTGCATGCCACGACATCACTGCTCAACCTTACCATCACCGGCATCTCCCACCTCGGCTTCACTCACTTCACCTCCGCATATTGTTCCTCTTAGGATTGTACGCTCGTGCGGAGAGTCCAGCCTGACTGCACCAGGACAATCGGAGGCTTGCCAGTCGGTGTCGATATTGTACTTGATCCTTCGGGTCAGGTACAAGAAGCTCAGAGTGCCCAGCAGCTTACGGCACACCTTTGTTGCACGAACTTCCAGGCCACCACCTCGATCGAACCCCATACTGCTGACCACCGACTACGTGCTTCTTCCACGGCGTCGACCAGCTTCGAGCAGCAGCACCACTTGCTCCTGCCTTCCGCAACGCCCCCTCTCTAAGCAGCTACAACCACTGATTGTCACTCACTGCGAAGACGAGGCG